>CAWVNO010002856.1:0-125347 GCA_963930645.1 Salticus scenicus | reverse complement strand
AGCCGTCCTGCGCTCTCAAAAATTTTTTCGCAGTTTCACATGCCCATCTTCAAACGACGATTCCCAAGCAACTAAAAGAGTCTAACTATCGCAATAACTTTCAGAATCTGTGGAATATATTCTAGTTTCATAATAACTTCACCGGGAATTTTGCACGGTGAAACTTTAGGCCCGGGGGGCGTTTTTACGCGGACTTTCGGCAGCCGTCCTGCACTCTCAAAATTTTTTTCGCAGTTTCACATGCCCATCTTCAAACGACGATTCCCAAGCAACTAAAAGAGTCTAACTATCGCAATAACTTTCAGAATCTGCGGAATATATTCTAGTTTCATAATAACTTCACCGGGAATTTTGCACGGTGAAACTTTAGGCCCGGGGGGCGTTTTTACGCGGACTTTCGTCAGCCGTCCTGCGCTCTCAAAATTTTTTTCGCAGTTTCACATGCCCATCTTCAAACGACGATTCCCAAGCAACTAAAAGAGTCTAACTATCGCAATAACTTTCAGAATCTGTGGAATATATTCTAGTTTCATAATAACTTCACCGGGAATTTTGCACGGTGAAACTTTAGGCCCGGGGGGCGTTTTTACGCGGACTTTCGGCAGCCGTCCTGCGCTCTCAAAATTTTTTTCGCAGTTTCACATGCCCATCTTCAAACGACGATTCCCAAGCAACTAAAAGAGTCTAACTATCGCAATAACTTTCAGAATCTGCGGAATATATTCTAGTTTCATAATAACTTCACCGGGAATTTTGCACGGTGAAACTTTAGGCCCGGGGGGCGTTTTTACGCGGACTTTCGTCAGCCGTCCTGCGCTCTCAAAATTTTTTTCGCAGTTTCACATGCCCATCTTCAAACGACGATTCCCAAGCAACTAAAAGAGTCTAACTATCGCAATAACTTTCAGAATCTGTGGAATATATTCTAGTTTCATAATAACTTCACCGGGAATTTTGCACGGTGAAACTTTAGGCCCGGGGGGCGTTTTTACGCGGACTTTCGGCAGCCGTCCTGCGCTCTCAAAATTTTTTTCGCAGTTTCACATGCCCATCTTCAAACGACGATTCCCAAGCAACTAAAAGAGTCTAACTATCGCAATAACTTTCAGAATCTGCGGAATATATTCTAGTTTCATAATAACTTCACCGGGAATTTTGCACGGTGAAACTTTAGGCCCGGGGGGCGTTTTTACGCGGACTTTCGTCAGCCGTCCTGCGCTCTCAAAATTTTTTTCGCAGTTTCACATGCCCATCTTCAAACGACGATTCCCAAGCAACTAAAAGAGTCTAACTATCGCAATAACTTTCAGAATCTGTGGAATATATTCTAGTTTCATAATAACTTCACCGGGAATTTTGCACGGTGAAACTTTAGGCCCGGGGGGCGTTTTTACGCGGACTTTCGGCAGCCGTCCTGCGCTCTCAAAATTTTTTTCGCAGTTTCACATGCCCATCTTCAAACGACGATTCCCAAGCAACTAAAAGAGTCTAACTATCGCAATAACTTTCAGAATCTGCGGAATATATTCTAGTTTCATAATAACTTCACCGGGAATTTTGCACGGTGAAACTTTAGGCCCGGGGGGCGTTTTTACGCGGACTTTCGTCAGCCGTCCTGCGCTCTCAAAATTTTTTTCGCAGTTTCACATGCCCATCTTCAAACGACGATTCCCAAGCAACTAAAAGAGTCTAACTATCGCAATAACTTTCAGAATCTGTGGAATATATTCTAGTTTCATAATAACTTCACCGGGAATTTTGCACGGTGAAACTTTAGGCCCGGGGGGCGTTTTTACGCGGACTTTCGGCAGCCGTCCTGCGCTCTCAAAATTTTTTTCGCAGTTTCACATGCCCATCTTCAAACGACGATTCCCAAGCAACTAAAAGAGTCTAACTATCGCAATAACTTTCAGAATCTGCGGAATATATTCTAGTTTCATAATAACTTCACCGGGAATTTTGCACGGTGAAACTTTAGGCCCGGGGGGCGTTTTTACGCGGACTTTCGTCAGCCGTCCTGCGCTCTCAAAATTTTTTTCGCAGTTTCACATGCCCATCTTCAAACGACGATTCCCAAGCAACTAAAAGAGTCTAACTATCGCAATAACTTTCAGAATCTGTGGAATATATTCTAGTTTCATAATAACTTCACCGGGAATTTTGCACGGTGAAACTTTAGGCCCGGGGGGCGTTTTTACGCGGACTTTCGTCAGCCGTCCTGCGCTCTCAAAATTTTTTTCGCAGTTTCACATGCCCATCTTCAAACGACGATTCCCAAGCAACTAAAAGAGTCTAACTATCGCAATAACTTTCAGAATCTGTGGAATATATTCTAGTTTCATAATAACTTCACCGGGAATTTTGCACGGTGAAACTTTAGGCCCGGGGGGCGTTTTTACGCGGACTTTCGGCAGCCGTCCTGCGCTCTCAAAATTTTTTTCGCAGTTTCACATGCCCATCTTCAAACGACGATTCCCAAGCAACTAAAAGAGTCTAACTATCGCAATAACTTTCAGAATCTGCGGAATATATTCTAGTTTCATAATAACTTCACCGGGAATTTTGCACGGTGAAACTTTAGGCCCGGGGGGCGTTTTTACGCGGACTTTCGTCAGCCGTCCTGCGCTCTCAAAATTTTTTTCGCAGTTTCACATGCCCATCTTCAAACGACGATTCCCAAGCAACTAAAAGAGTCTAACTATCGCAATAACTTTCAGAATCTGTGGAATATATTCTAGTTTCATAATAACTTCACCGGGAATTTTGCACGGTGAAACTTTAGGCCCGGGGGGCGTTTTTACGCGGACTTTCGGCAGCCGTCCTGCGCTCTCAAAATTTTTTTCGCAGTTTCACATGCCCATCTTCAAACGACGATTCCCAAGCAACTAAAAGAGTCTAACTATCGCAATAACTTTCAGAATCTGCGGAATATATTCTAGTTTCATAATAACTTCACCGGGAATTTTGCACGGTGAAACTTTAGGCCCGGGGGGCGTTTTTACGCGGACTTTCGTCAGCCGTCCTGCGCTCTCAAAATTTTTTTCGCAGTTTCACATGCCCATCTTCAAACGACGATTCCCAAGCAACTAAAAGAGTCTAACTATCGCAATAACTTTCAGAATCTGTGGAATATATTCTAGTTTCATAATAACTTCACCGGGAATTTTGCACGGTGAAACTTTAGGCCCGGGGGGCGTTTTTACGCGGAGTTTCGGCAGCCGTCCTGCGCTCTCAAAATTTTTTTCGCAGTTTCACATGCCCATCTTCAAACGACGATTCCCAAGCAACTAAAAGAGTCTAACTATCGCAATAACTTTCAGAATCTGCGGAATATATTCTAGTTTCATAATAACTTCACCGGGAATTTTGCACGGTGAAACTTTAGGCCCGGGGGGCGTTTTTACGCGGACTTTCGTCAGCCGTCCTGCGCTCTCAAAATTTTTTTCGCAGTTTCACATGCCCATCTTCAAACGACGATTCCCAAGCAACTAAAAGAGTCTAACTATCGCAATAACTTTCAGAATCTGTGGAATATATTCTAGTTTCATAATAACTTCACCGGGAATTTTGCACGGTGAAACTTTAGGCCCGGGGGGCGTTTTTACGCGGACTTTCGGCAGCCGTCCTGCGCTCTCAAAATTTTTTTCGCAGTTTCACATGCCCATCTTCAAACGACGATTCCCAAGCAACTAAAAGAGTCTAACTATCGCAATAACTTTCAGAATCTGCGGAATATATTCTAGTTTCATAATAACTTCACCGGGAATTTTGCACGGTGAAACTTTAGGCCCGGGGGGCGTTTTTACGCGGACTTTCGTCAGCCGTCCTGCGCTCTCAAAATTTTTTTCGCAGTTTCACATGCCCATCTTCAAACGACGATTCCCAAGCAACTAAAAGAGTCTAACTATCGCAATAACTTTCAGAATCTGTGGAATATATTCTAGTTTCATAATAACTTCACCGGGAATTTTGCACGGTGAAACTTTAGGCCCGGGGGGCGTTTTTACGCGGACTTTCGTCAGCCGTCCTGCGCTCTCAAAATTTTTTTCGCAGTTTCACATGCCCATCTTCAAACGACGATTCCCAAGCAACTAAAAGAGTCTAACTATCGCAATAACTTTCAGAATCTGCGGAATATATTCTAGTTTCATAATAACTTCACCGGGAATTTTGCACGGTGAAACTTTAGGCCCGGGGGGCGTTTTTACGCGGACTTTCGTCAGCCGTCCTGCGCTCTCAAAATTTTTTTCGCAGTTTCACATGCCCATCTTCAAACGACGATTCCCAAGCAACTAAAAGAGTCTAACTATCGCAATAACTTTCAGAATCTGTGGAATATATTCTAGTTTCATAATAACTTCACCGGGAATTTTGCACGGTGAAACTTTAGGCCCGGGGGGCGTTTTTACGCGGACTTTCGGCAGCCGTCCTGCGCTCTCAAAATTTTTTTCGCAGTTTCACATGCCCATCTTCAAACGACGATTCCCAAGCAACTAAAAGAGTCTAACTATCGCAATAACTTTCAGAATCTGCGGAATATATTCTAGTTTCATAATAACTTCACCGGGAATTTTGCACGGTGAAACTTTAGGCCCGGGGGGCGTTTTTACGCGGACTTTCGTCAGCCGTCCTGCGCTCTCAAAATTTTTTTCGCAGTTTCACATGCCCATCTTCAAACGACGATTCCCAAGCAACTAAAAGAGTCTAACTATCGCAATAACTTTCAGAATCTGTGGAATATATTCTAGTTTCATAATAACTTCACCGGGAATTTTGCACGGTGAAACTTTAGGCACGGGGGGCGTTTTTACGCGGACTTTCGTCAGCCGTCCTGCGCTCTCAAAATTTTTTTCGCAGTTTCACATGCCCATCTTCAAACGCGATTCCCAAGCAACTAAAAGAGTCTAACTATCGCAATAACTTTCAGAATCTGTGGAATATATTCTAGTTTCATAATAACTTCACCGGGAATTTTGCACGGTGAAACTTTAGGCCCGGGGGGCGTTTTTACGCGGACTTTCGGCAGCCGTCCTGCGCTCTCAAAATTTTTTTCGCAGTTTCACATGCCCATCTTCAAACGACGATTCCCAAGCAACTAAAAGAGTCTAACTATCGCAATAACTTTCAGAATCTGCGGAATATATTCTAGTTTCATAATAACTTCACCGGGAATTTTGCACGGTGAAACTTTAGGCCCGGGGGGCGTTTTTACGCGGACTTTCGTCAGCCGTCCTGCGCTCTCAAAATTTTTTTCGCAGTTTCACATGCCCATCTTCAAACGACGATTCCCAAGCAACTAAAAGAGTCTAACTATCGCAATAACTTTCAGAATCTGTGGAATATATTCTAGTTTCATAATAACTTCACCGGGAATTTTGCACGGTGAAACTTTAGGCCCGGGGGGCGTTTTTACGCGGACTTTCGGCAGCCGTCCTGCGCTCTCAAAATTTTTTTCGCAGTTTCACATGCCCATCTTCAAACGACGATTCCCAAGCAACTAAAAGAGTCTAACTATCGCAATAACTTTCAGAATCTGCGGAATATATTCTAGTTTCATAATAACTTCACCGGGAATTTTGCACGGTGAAACTTTAGGCCCGGGGGGCGTTTTTACGCGGACTTTCGTCAGCCGTCCTGCGCTCTCAAAATTTTTTTCGCAGTTTCACATGCCCATCTTCAAACGACGATTCCCAAGCAACTAAAAGAGTCTAACTATCGCAATAACTTTCAGAATCTGTGGAATATATTCTAGTTTCATAATAACTTCACCGGGAATTTTGCACGGTGAAACTTTAGGCCCGGGGGGCGTTTTTACGCGGACTTTCGGCAGCCGTCCTGCGCTCTCAAAATTTTTTTCGCAGTTTCACATGCCCATCTTCAAACGACGATTCCCAAGCAACTAAAAGAGTCTAACTATCGCAATAACTTTCAGAATCTGCGGAATATATTCTAGTTTCATAATAACTTCACCGGGAATTTTGCACGGTGAAACTTTAGGCCCGGGGGGCGTTTTTACGCGGACTTTCGTCAGCCGTCCTGCGCTCTCAAAATTTTTTTCGCAGTTTCACATGCCCATCTTCAAACGACGATTCCCAAGCAACTAAAAGAGTCTAACTATCGCAATAACTTTCAGAATCTGTGGAATATATTCTAGTTTCATAATAACTTCACCGGGAATTTTGCACGGTGAAACTTTAGGCCCGGGGGGCGTTTTTACGCGGACTTTCGGCAGCCGTCCTGCGCTCTCAAAATTTTTTTCGCAGTTTCACATGCCCATCTTCAAACGACGATTCCCAAGCAACTAAAAGAGTCTAACTATCGCAATAACTTTCAGAATCTGCGGAATATATTCTAGTTTCATAATAACTTCACCGGGAATTTTGCACGGTGAAACTTTAGGCCCGGGGGGCGTTTTTACGCGGACTTTCGTCAGCCGTCCTGCGCTCTCAAAAATTTTTTCGCAGTTTCACATGCCCATCTTCAAACGACGATTCCCAAGCAACTAAAAGAGTCTAACTATCGCAATAACTTTCAGAATCTGTGGAATATATTCTAGTTTCATAATAACTTCACCGGGAATTTTGCACGGTGAAACTTTAGGCCCGGGGGGCGTTTTTACGCGGACTTTCGGCAGCCGTCCTGCGCTCTCAAAATTTTTTTCGCAGTTTCACATGCCCATCTTCAAACGACGATTCCCAAGCAACTAAAAGAGTCTAACTATCGCAATAACTTTCAGAATCTGCGGAATATATTCTAGTTTCATAATAACTTCACCGGGAATTTTGCACGGTGAAACTTTAGGCCCGGGGGGCGTTTTTACGCGGACTTTCGTCAGCCGTCCTGCGCTCTCAAAATTTTTTTCGCAGTTTCACATGCCCATCTTCAAACGACGATTCCCAAGCAACTAAAAGAGTCTAACTATCGCAATAACTTTCAGAATCTGTGGAATATATTCTAGTTTCATAATAACTTCACCGGGAATTTTGCACGGTGAAACTTTAGGCCCGGGGGGCGTTTTTACGCGGACTTTCGGCAGCCGTCCTGCGCTCTCAAAATTTTTTTCGCAGTTTCACATGCCCATCTTCAAACGACGATTCCCAAGCAACTAAAAGAGTCTAACTATCGCAATAACTTTCAGAATCTGCGGAATATATTCTAGTTTCATAATAACTTCACCGGGAATTTTGCACGGTGAAACTTTAGGCCCGGGGGGCGTTTTTACGCGGACTTTCGTCGGCCGTCCTGCGCTCTCAAAATTTTTTTCGCAGTTTCACATGCCCATCTTCAAACGACGATTCCCAAGCAACTAAAAGAGTCTAACTATCGCAATAACTTTCAGAATCTGTGGAATATATTCTAGTTTCATAATAACTTCACCGGGAATTTTGCACGGTGAAACTTTAGGCCCGGGGGGCGTTTTTACGCGGACTTTCGGCAGCCGTCCTGCGCTCTCAAAATTTTTTTCGCAGTTTCACATGCCCATCTTCAAACGACGATTCCCAAGCAACTAAAAGAGTCTAACTATCGCAATAACTTTCAGAATCTGCGGAATATATTCTAGTTTCATAATAACTTCACCGGGAATTTTGCACGGTGAAACTTTAGGTCCGGGGGGCGTTTTTACGCGGACTTTCGTCAGCCGTCCTGCGCTCTCAAAATTTTTTTCGCAGTTTCACATGCCCATCTTCAAACGACGATTCCCAAGCAACTAAAAGAGTCTAACTATCGCAATAACTTTCAGAATCTGTGGAATATATTCTAGTTTCATAATAACTTCACCGGGAATTTTGCACGGTGAAACTTTAGGCCCGGGGGGCGTTTTTACGCGGACTTTCGGCAGCCGTCCTGCGCTCTCAAAATTTTTTTCGCAGTTTCACATGCCCATCTTCAAACGACGATTCCCAAGCAACTAAAAGAGTCTAACTATCGCAATAACTTTCAGAATCTGTGGAATATATTCTAGTTTCATAATAACTTCACCGGGAATTTTGCACGGTGAAACTTTAGGCCCGGGGGGCGTTTTTACGCGGACTTTCGGCAGCCGTCCTGCGCTCTCAAAATTTTTTTCGCAGTTTCACATGCCCATCTTCAAACGACGATTCCCAAGCAACTAAAAGAGTCTAACTATCGCAATAACTTTCAGAATCTGCGGAATATATTCTAGTTTCATAATAACTTCACCGGGAATTTTGCACGGTGAAACTTTAGGCCCGGGGGGCGTTTTTACGCGGACTTTCGTCAGCCGTCCTGCGCTTTCAAAATTTTTTTCGCAGTTTCACATGCCCATCTTCAAACGACGATTCCCAAGCAACTAAAAGAGTCTAACTATCGCAATAACTTTCAGAATCTGTGGAATATATTCTAGTTTCATAATAACTTCACCGGGAATTTTGCACGGTGAAACTTTAGGCCCGGGGGGCGTTTTTACGCGGACTTTCGGCAGCCGTCCTGCGCTCTCAAAATTTTTTTCGCAGTTTCACATGCCCATCTTCAAACGACGATTCCCAAGCAACTAAAAGAGTCTAACTATCGCAATAACTTTCAGAATCTGCGGAATATATTCTAGTTTCATAATAACTTCACCGGGAATTTTGCACGGTGAAACTTTAGGCCCGGGGGGCGTTTTTACGCGGACTTTCGTCAGCCGTCCTGCGCTCTCAAAATTTTTTTCGCAGTTTCACATGCCCATCTTCAAACGACGATTCCCAAGCAACTAAAAGAGTCTAACTATCGCAATAACTTTCAGAATCTGCGGAATATATTCTAGTTTCATAATAACTTCACCGGGAATTTTGCACGGTGAAACTTTAGGCCCGGGGGGCGTTTTTACGCGGACTTTCGTCAGCCGTCCTGCGCTCTCAAAATTTTTTTCGCAGTTTCACATGCCCATCTTCAAACGACGATTCCCAAGCAACTAAAAGAGTCTAACTATCGCAATAACTTTCAGAATCTGTGGAATATATTCTAGTTTCATAATAACTTCACCGGGAATTTTGCACGGTGAAACTTTAGGCCCGGGGGGCGTTTTTACGCGGACTTTCGTCAGCCGTCCTGCGCTCTCAAAATTTTTTTCGCAGTTTCACATGCCCATCTTCAAACGACGATTCCCAAGCAACTAAAAGAGTCTAACTATCGCAATAACTTTCAGAATCTGTGGAATATATTCTAGTTTCATAATAACTTCACCGGGAATTTTGCACGGTGAAACTTTAGGCCCGGGGGGCGTTTTTACGCGGACTTTCGGCAGCCGTCCTGCGCTCTCAAAATTTTTTTCGCAGTTTCACATGCCCATCTTCAAACGACGATTCCCAAGCAACTAAAAGAGTCTAACTATCGCAATAACTTTCAGAATCTGCGGAATATATTCTAGTTTCATAATAACTTCACCGGGAATTTTGCACGGTGAAACTTTAGGCCCGGGGGGCGTTTTTACGCGGACTTTCGTCAGCCGTCCTGCGCTCTCAAAATTTTTTTCGCAGTTTCACATGCCCATCTTCAAACGACGATTCCCAAGCAACTAAAAGAGTCTAACTATCGCAATAACTTTCAGAATCTGTGGAATATATTCTAGTTTCATAATAACTTCACCGGGAATTTTGCACGGTGAAACTTTAGGCCCGGGGGGCGTTTTTACGCGGACTTTCGGCAGCCGTCCTGCGCTCTCAAAATTTTTTTCGCAGTTTCACATGCCCATCTTCAAACGACGATTCCCAAGCAACTAAAAGAGTCTAACTATCGCAATAACTTTCAGAATCTGCGGAATATATTCTAGTTTCATAATAACTTCACCGGGAATTTTGCACGGTGAAACTTTAGGCCCGGGGGGCGTTTTTACGCGGACTTTCGTCAGCCGTCCTGCGCTCTCAAAAATTTTTTCGCAGTTTCACATGCCCATCTTCAAACGACGATTCCCAAGCAACTAAAAGAGTCTAACTATCGCAATAACTTTCAGAATCTGTGGAATATATTCTAGTTTCATAATAACTTCACCGGGAATTTTGCACGGTGAAACTTTAGGCCCGGGGGGCGTTTTTACGCGGACTTTCGGCAGCCGTCCTGCGCTCTCAAAATTTTTTTCGCAGTTTCACATGCCCATCTTCAAACGACGATTCCCAAGCAACTAAAAGAGTCTAACTATCGCAATAACTTTCAGAATCTGCGGAATATATTCTAGTTTCATAATAACTTCACCGGGAATTTTGCACGGTGAAACTTTAGGCCCGGGGGGCGTTTTTACGCGGACTTTCGTCAGCCGTCCTGCGCTCTCAAAATTTTTTTCGCAGTTTCACATGCCCATCTTCAAACGACGATTCCCAAGCAACTAAAAGAGTCTAACTATCGCAATAACTTTCAGAATCTGTGGAATATATTCTAGTTTCATAATAACTTCACCGGGAATTTTGCACGGTGAAACTTTAGGCCCGGGGGGCGTTTTTACGCGGACTTTCGGCAGCCGTCCTGCGCTCTCAAAATTTTTTTCGCAGTTTCACATGCCCATCTTCAAACGACGATTCCCAAGCAACTAAAAGAGTCTAACTATCGCAATAACTTTCAGAATCTGCGGAATATATTCTAGTTTCATAATAACTTCACCGGGAATTTTGCACGGTGAAACTTTAGGCCCGGGGGGCGTTTTTACGCGGACTTTCGTCGGCCGTCCTGCGCTCTCAAAATTTTTTTCGCAGTTTCACATGCCCATCTTCAAACGACGATTCCCAAGCAACTAAAAGAGTCTAACTATCGCAATAACTTTCAGAATCTGTGGAATATATTCTAGTTTCATAATAACTTCACCGGGAATTTTGCACGGTGAAACTTTAGGCCCGGGGGGCGTTTTTACGCGGACTTTCGGCAGCCGTCCTGCGCTCTCAAAATTTTTTTCGCAGTTTCACATGCCCATATTCAAACGACGATTCCCAAGCAACTAAAAGAGTCTAACTATCGCAATAACTTTCAGAATCTGCGGAATATATTCTAGTTTCATAATAACTTCACCGGGAATTTTGCACGGTGAAACTTTAGGTCCGGGGGGCGTTTTTACGCGGACTTTCGTCAGCCGTCCTGCGCTCTCAAAATTTTTTTCGCAGTTTCACATGCCCATCTTCAAACGACGATTCCCAAGCAACTAAAAGAGTCTAACTATCGCAATAACTTTCAGAATCTGTGGAATATATTCTAGTTTCATAATAACTTCACCGGGAATTTTGCACGGTGAAACTTTAGGCCCGGGGGGCGTTTTTACGCGGACTTTCGGCAGCCGTCCTGCGCTCTCAAAATTTTTTTCGCAGTTTCACATGCCCATCTTCAAACGACGATTCCCAAGCAACTAAAAGAGTCTAACTATCGCAATAACTTTCAGAATCTGCGGAATATATTCTAGTTTCATAATAACTTCACCGGGAATTTTGCACGGTGAAACTTTAGGCCCGGGGGGCGTTTTTACGCGGACTTTCGTCAGCCGTCCTGCGCTCTCAAAATTTTTTTCGCAGTTTCACATGCCCATCTTCAAACGACGATTCCCAAGCAACTAAAAGAGTCTAACTATCGCAATAACTTTCAGAATCTGTGGAATATATTCTAGTTTCATAATAACTTCACCGGGAATTTTGCACGGTGAAACTTTAGGCCCGGGGGGCGTTTTTACGCGGACTTTCGGCAGCCGTCCTGCGCTCTCAAAATTTTTTTCGCAGTTTCACATGCCCATCTTCAAACGACGATTCCCAAGCAACTAAAAGAGTCTAACTATCGCAATAACTTTCAGAATCTGTGGAATATATTCTAGTTTCATAATAACTTCACCGGGAATTTTGCACGGTGAAACTTTAGGCCCGGGGGGCGTTTTTACGCGGACTTTCGGCAGCCGTCCTGCGCTCTCAAAATTTTTTTCGCAGTTTCACATGCCCATCTTCAAACGACGATTCCCAAGCAACTAAAAGAGTCTAACTATCGCAATAACTTTCAGAATCTGCGGAATATATTCTAGTTTCATAATAACTTCACCGGGAATTTTGCACGGTGAAACTTTAGGCCCGGGGGGCGTTTTTACGCGGACTTTCGTCAGCCGTCCTGCGCTCTCAAAATTTTTTTCGCAGTTTCACATGCCCATCTTCAAACGACGATTCCCAAGCAACTAAAAGAGTCTAACTATCGCAATAACTTTCAGAATCTGTGGAATATATTCTAGTTTCATAATAACTTCACCGGGAATTTTGCACGGTGAAACTTTAGGCCCGGGGGGCGTTTTTACGCGGACTTTCGGCAGCCGTCCTGCGCTCTCAAAATTTTTTTCGCAGTTTCACATGCCCATCTTCAAACGACGATTCCCAAGCAACTAAAAGAGTCTAACTATCGCAATAACTTTCAGAATCTGCGGAATATATTCTAGTTTCATAATAACTTCACCGGGAATTTTGCACGGTGAAACTTTAGGCCCGGGGGGCGTTTTTACGCGGACTTTCGTCAGCCGTCCTGCGCTCTCAAAATTTTTTTCGCAGTTTCACATGCCCATCTTCAAACGACGATTCCCAAGCAACTAAAAGAGTCTAACTATCGCAATAACTTTCAGAATCTGTGGAATATATTCTAGTTTCATAATAACTTCACCGGGAATTTTGCACGGTGAAACTTTAGGCCCGGGGGGCGTTTTTACGCGGACTTTCGGCAGCCGTCCTGCGCTCTCAAAATTTTTTTCGCAGTTTCACATGCCCATCTTCAAACGACGATTCCCAAGCAACTAAAAGAGTCTAACTATCGCAATAACTTTCAGAATCTGCGGAATATATTCTAGTTTCATAATAACTTCACCGGGAATTTTGCACGGTGAAACTTTAGGCCCGGGGGGCGTTTTTACGCGGACTTTCGGCAGCCGTCCTGCGCTCTCAAAATTTTTTTCGCAGTTTCACATGCCCATCTTCAAACGACGATTCCCAAGCAACTAAAAGAGTCTAACTATCGCAATAACTTTCAGAATCTGCGGAATATATTCTAGTTTCATAATAACTTCACCGGGAATTTTGCACGGTGAAACTTTAGGCCCGGGGGGCGTTTTTACGCGGACTTTCGGCAGCCGTCCTGCGCTCTCAAAATTTTTTTCGCAGTTTCACATGCCCATCTTCAAACGACGATTCCCAAGCAACTAAAAGAGTCTAACTATCGCAATAACTTTCAGAATCTGCGGAATATATTCTAGTTTCATAATAACTTCACCGGGAATTTTGCACGGTGAAACTTTAGGCCCGGGGGGCGTTTTTACGCGGACTTTCGTCAGCCGTCCTGCGCTCTCAAAATTTTTTTCGCAGTTTCACATGCCCATCTTCAAACGACGATTCCCAAGCAACTAAAAGAGTCTAACTATCGCAATAACTTTCAGAATCTGTGGAATATATTCTAGTTTCATAATAACTTCACCGGGAATTTTGCACGGTGAAACTTTAGGCCCGGGGGGCGTTTTTACGCGGACTTTCGGCAGCCGTCCTGCGCTCTCAAAATTTTTTTCGCAGTTTCACATGCCCATCTTCAAACGACGATTCCCAAGCAACTAAAAGAGTCTAACTATCGCAATAACTTTCAGAATCTGCGGAATATATTCTAGTTTCATAATAACTTCACCGGGAATTTTGCACGGTGAAACTTTAGGCCCGGGGGGCGTTTTTACGCGGACTTTCGTCAGCCGTCCTGCGCTCTCAAAATTTTTTTCGCAGTTTCACATGCCCATCTTCAAACGACGATTCCCAAGCAACTAAAAGAGTCTAACTATCGCAATAACTTTCAGAATCTGTGGAATATATTCTAGTTTCATAATAACTTCACCGGGAATTTTGCACGGTGAAACTTTAGGCCCGGGGGGCGTTTTTACGCGGACTTTCGGCAGCCGTCCTGCGCTCTCAAAATTTTTTTCGCAGTTTCACATGCCCATCTTCAAACGACGATTCCCAAGCAACTAAAAGAGTCTAACTATCGCAATAACTTTCAGAATCTGTGGAATATATTCTAGTTTCATAATAACTTCACCGGGAATTTTGCACGGTGAAACTTTAGGCCCGGGGGGCGTTTTTACGCGGACTTTCGGCAGCCGTCTTGCGCTCTCAAAATTTTTTTCGCAGTTTCACATGCCCATCTTCAAACGACGATTCCCAAGCAACTAAAAGAGTCTAACTATCGCAATAACTTTCAGAATCTGCGGAATATATTCTAGTTTCATAATAACTTCACCGGGAATTTTGCACGGTGAAACTTTAGGCCCGGGGGGCGTTTTTACGCGGACTTTCGTCAGCCGTCCTGCGCTCTCAAAATTTTTTTCGCAGTTTCACATGCCCATCTTCAAACGACGATTCCCAAGCAACTAAAAGAGTCTAACTATCGCAATAACTTTCAGAATCTGTGGAATATATTCTAGTTTCATAATAACTTCACCGGGAATTTTGCACGGTGAAACTTTAGGCCCGGGGGGCGTTTTTACGCGGACTTTCGGCAGCCGTCCTGCGCTCTCAAAATTTTTTTCGCAGTTTCACATGCCCATCTTCAAACGACGATTCCCAAGCAACTAAAAGAGTCTAACTATCGCAATAACTTTCAGAATCTGTGGAATATATTCTAGTTTCATAATAACTTCACCGGGAATTTTGCACGGTGAAACTTTAGGCCCGGGGGGCGTTTTTACGCGGACTTTCGGCAGCCGTCCTGCGCTCTCAAAATTTTTTTCGCAGTTTCACATGCCCATCTTCAAACGACGATTCCCAAGCAACTAAAAGAGTCTAACTATCGCAATAACTTTCAGAATCTGCGGAATATATTCTAGTTTCATAATAACTTCACCGGGAATTTTGCACGGTGAAACTTTAGGCCCGGGGGGCGTTTTTACGCGGACTTTCGGCAGCCGTCCTGCGCTCTCAAAATTTTTTTCGCAGTTTCACATGCCCATCTTCAAACGACGATTCCCAAGCAACTAAAAGAGTCTAACTATCGCAATAACTTTCAGAATCTGTGGAATATATTCTAGTTTCATAATAACTTCACCGGGAATTTTGCACGGTGAAACTTTAGGCCCGGGGGGCGTTTTTACGCGGACTTTCGGCAGCCGTCCTGCGCTCTCAAAATTTTTTTCGCAGTTTCACATGCCCATCTTCAAACGACGATTCCCAAGCAACTAAAAGAGTCTAACTATCGCAATAACTTTCAGAATCTGTGGAATATATTCTAGTTTCATAATAACTTCACCGGGAATTTTGCACGGTGAAACTTTAGGCCCGGGGGGCGTTTTTACGCGGACTTTCGGCAGCCGTCCTGCGCTCTCAAAATTTTTTTCGCAGTTTCACATGCCCATCTTCAAACGACGATTCCCAAGCAACTAAAAGAGTCTAACTATCGCAATAACTTTCAGAATCTGCGGAATATATTCTAGTTTCATAATAACTTCACCGGGAATTTTGCACGGTGAAACTTTAGGCCCGGGGGGCGTTTTTACGCGGACTTTCGTCAGCCGTCCTGCGCTCTCAAAATTTTTTTCGCAGTTTCACATGCCCATCTTCAAACGACGATTCCCAAGCAACTAAAAGAGTCTAACTATCGCAATAACTTTCAGAATCTGTGGAATATATTCTAGTTTCATAATAACTTCACCGGGAATTTTGCACGGTGAAACTTTAGGCCCGGGGGGCGTTTTTACGCGGACTTTCGGCAGCCGTCCTGCGCTCTCAAAATTTTTTTCGCAGTTTCACATGCCCATCTTCAAACGACGATTCCCAAGCAACTAAAAGAGTCTAACTATCGCAATAACTTTCAGAATCTGCGGAATATATTCTAGTTTCATAATAACTTCACCGGGAATTTTGCACGGTGAAACTTTAGGCCCGGGGGGCGTTTTTACGCGGACTTTCGTCAGCCGTCCTGCGCTCTCAAAATTTTTTTCGCAGTTTCACATGCCCATCTTCAAACGACGATTCCCAAGCAACTAAAAGAGTCTAACTATCGCAATAACTTTCAGAATCTGTGGAATATATTCTAGTTTCATAATAACTTCACCGGGAATTTTGCACGGTGAAACTTTAGGCCCGGGGGGCGTTTTTACGCGGACTTTCGGCAGCCGTCCTGCGCTCTCAAAATTTTTTTCGCAGTTTCACATGCCCATCTTCAAACGACGATTCCCAAGCAACTAAAAGAGTCTAACTATCGCAATAACTTTCAGAATCTGCGGAATATATTCTAGTTTCATAATAACTTCACCGGGAATTTTGCACGGTGAAACTTTAGGCCCGGGGGGCGTTTTTACGCGGACTTTCGTCAGCCGTCCTGCGCTCTCAAAATTTTTTTCGCAGTTTCACATGCCCATCTTCAAACGACGATTCCCAAGCAACTAAAAGAGTCTAACTATCGCAATAACTTTCAGAATCTGTGGAATATATTCTAGTTTCATAATAACTTCACCGGGAATTTTGCACGGTGAAACTTTAGGCCCGGGGGGCGTTTTTACGCGGACTTTCGGCAGCCGTCCTGCGCTCTCAAAATTTTTTTCGCAGTTTCACATGCCCATCTTCAAACGACGATTCCCAAGCAACTAAAAGAGTCTAACTATCGCAATAACTTTCAGAATCTGCGGAATATATTCTAGTTTCATAATAACTTCACCGGGAATTTTGTACGGTGAAACTTTAGGCCCGGGGGGCGTTTTTACGCGGACTTTCGTCAGCCGTCCTGCGCTCTCAAAATTTTTTTCGCAGTTTCACATGCCCATCTTCAAACGACGATTCCCAAGCAACTAAAAGAGTCTAACTATCGCAATAACTTTCAGAATCTGTGGAATATATTCTAGTTTCATAATAACTTCACCGGGAATTTTGCACGGTGAAACTTTAGGCCCGGGGGGCGTTTTTACGCGGACTTTCGGCAGCCGTCCTGCGCTCTCAAAATTTTTTTCGCAGTTTCACATGCCCATCTTCAAACGACGATTCCCAAGCAACTAAAAGAGTCTAACTATCGCAATAACTTTCAGAATCTGCGGAATATATTCTAGTTTCATAATAACTTCACCGGGAATTTTGCACGGTGAAACTTTAGGCCCGGGGGGCGTTTTTACGCGGACTTTCGTCAGCCGTCCTGCGCTCTCAAAATTTTTTTCGCAGTTTCACATGCCCATCTTCAAACGACGATTCAGAAGCAACTAAAAGAGTCTAACTATCGCAATAACTTTCAGAATCTGTGGAATATATTCTAGTTTCATAATAACTTCACCGGGAATTTTGCACGGTGAAACTTTAGGCCCGGGGGGCGTTTTTACGCGGACTTTCGGCAGCCGTCCTGCGCTCTCAAAATTTTTTTCGCAGTTTCACATGCCCATCTTCAAACGACGTTTCCCAAGCAACTAAAAGAGTCTAACTATCGCAATAACTTTCAGAATCTGCGGAATATATTCTAGTTTCATAATAACTTCACCGGGAATTTTGCACGGTGAAACTTTAGGCCCGGGGGGCGTTTTTACGCGGACTTTCGGCAGCCGTCCTGCGCTCTCAAAATTTTTTTCGCAGTTTCACATGCCCATCTTCAAACGACGATTCCCAAGCAACTAAAAGAGTCTAACTATCGCAATAACTTTCAGAATCTGTGGAATATATTCTAGTTTCATAATAACTTCACCGGGAATTTTGCACGGTGAAACTTTAGGCCCGGGGGGCGTTTTTACGCGGACTTTCGGCAGCCGTCCTGCGCTCTCAAAATTTTTTTCGCAGTTTCACATGCCCATCTTCAAACGACGATTCCCAAGCAACTAAAAGAGTCTAACTATCGCAATAACTTTCAGAATCTGCGGAATATATTCTAGTTTCATAATAACTTCACCGGGAATTTTGCACGGTGAAACTTTAGGCCCGGGGGGCGTTTTTACGCGGACTTTCGGCAGCCGTCCTGCGCTCTCAAAATTTTTTTCGCAGTTTCACATGCCCATCTTCAAACGACGATAACCAAGCAACTAAAAGAGTCTAACTATCGCAATAACTTTCAGAATCTGCGGAATATATTCTAGTTTCATAATAACTTCACCGGGAATTTTGCACGGTGAAACTTTAGGCCCGGGGGGCGTTTTTACGCGGACTTTCGTCAGCCGTCCTGCGCTCTCAAAATTTTTTTCGCAGTTTCACATGCCCATCTTCAAACGACGATTCCCAAGCAACTAAAAGAGTCTAACTATCGCAATAACTTTCAGAATCTGTGGAATATATTCTAGTTTCATAATAACTTCACCGGGAATTTTGCACGGTGAAACTTTAGGCCCGGGGGGCGTTTTTACGCGGACTTTCGGCAGCCGTCCTGCGCTCTCAAAATTTTTTTCGCAGTTTCACATGCCCATCTTCAAACGACGATAACCAAGCAACTAAAAGAGTCTAACTATCGCAATAACTTTCAGAATCTGCGGAATATATTCTAGTTTCATAATAACTTCACCGGGAATTTTGCACGGTGAAACTTTAGGCCCGGGGGGCGTTTTTACGCGGACTTTCGTCAGCCGTCCTGCGCTCTCAAAATTTTTTTCGCAGTTTCACATGCCCATCTTCAAACGACGATTCCCAAGCAACTAAAAGAGTCTAACTATCGCAATAACTTTCAGAATCTGTGGAATATATTCTAGTTTCATAATAACTTCACCGGGAATTTTGCACGGTGAAACTTTAGGCCCGGGGGGCGTTTTTACGCGGACTTTCGGCAGCCGTCCTGCGCTCTCAAAATTTTTTTCGCAGTTTCACATGCCCATCTTCAAACGACGATTCCCAAGCAACTAAAAGAGACTAACTATCGCAATAACTTTCAGAATCTGTGGAATATATTCTAGTTTCATAATAACTTCACCGGGAATTTTGCACGGTGAAACTTTAGGCCCGGGGGGCGTTTTTACGCGGACTTTCGGCAGCCGTCCTGCGCTCTCAAAATTTTTTTCGCAGTTTCACATGCCCATCTTCAAACGACGATTCCCAAGCAACTAAAAGAGTCTAACTATCGCAATAACTTTCAGAATCTGCGGAATATATTCTAGTTTCATAATAACTCCACCGGGAATTTTGCACGGTGAAACTTTAGGCCCGGGGGGCGTTTTTACGCGGACTTTCGTCAGCCGTCCTGCGCTCTCAAAATTTTTTTCGCAGTTTCACATGCCCATCTTCAAACGACGATTCCCAAGCAACTAAAAGAGTCTAACTATCGCAATAACTTTCAGAATCTGTGGAATATATTCTAGTTTCATAATAACTTCACCGGGAATTTTGCACGGTGAAACTTTAGGCCCGGGGGGCGTTTTTACGCGGACTTTCGGCAGCCGTCCTGCGCTCTCAAAATTTTTTTCGCAGTTTCACATGCCCATCTTCAAACGACGATTCCCAAGCAACTAAAAGAGTCTAACTATCGCAATAACTTTCAGAATCTGCGGAATATATTCTAGTTTCATAATAACTTCACCGGGAATTTTGCACGGTGAAACTTTAGGCCCGGGGGGCGTTTTTACGCGGACTTTCGTCAGCCGTCCTGCGCTCTCAAAATTTTTTTCGCAGTTTCACATGCCCATCTTCAAACGACGATTCCCAAGCAACTAAAAGAGTCTAACTATCGCAATAACTTTCAGAATCTGTGGAATATATTCTAGTTTCATAATAACTTCACCGGGAATTTTGCACGGTGAAACTTTAGGCCCGGGGGGCGTTTTTACGCGGACTTTCGGCAGCCGTCCTGCGCTCTCAAAATTTTTTTCGCAGTTTCACATGCCCATCTTCAAACGACGATTCCCAAGCAACTAAAAGAGTCTAACTATCGCAATAACTTTCAGAATCTGCGGAATATATTCTAGTTTCATAATAACTTCACCGGGAATTTTGCACGGTGAAACTTTAGGCCCGGGGGGCGTTTTTACGCGGACTTTCGTCAGCCGTCCTGCGCTCTCAAAATTTTTTTCGCAGTTTCACATGCCCATCTTCAAACGACGATTCCCAAGCAACTAAAAGAGTCTAACTATCGCAATAACTTTCAGAATCTGTGGAATATATTCTAGTTTCATAATAACTTCACCGGGAATTTTGCACGGTGAAACTTTAGGCCCGGGGGGCGTTTTTACGCGGACTTTCGTCAGCCGTCCTGCGCTCTCAAAATTTTTTTCGCAGTTTCACATGCCCATCTTCAAACGACGATTCCCAAGCAACTAAAAGAGTCTAATATCGCAATAACTTTCAGAATCTGTGGAATATATTCTAGTTTCATAATAACTTCACCGGGAATTTTGCACGGTGAAACTTTAGGCCCGGGGGCGTTTTTACGCGGACTTTCGGCAGCCGTCCTGCGCTCTCAAAATTTTTTTCGCAGTTTCACATGCCCATCTTCAAACGACGATTCCCAAGCAACTAAAAGAGTCTAACTATCGCAATAACTTTCAGAATCTGCGGAATATATTCTAGTTTCATAATAACTCCACCGGGAATTTTGCACGGTGAAACTTTAGGCCCGGGGGGCGTTTTTACGCGGACTTTCGTCAGCCGTCCTGCGCTCTCAAAATTTTTTTCGCAGTTTCACATGCCCATCTTCAAACGACGATTCCCAAGCAACTAAAAGAGTCTAACTATCGCAATAACTTTCAGAATCTGTGGAATATATTCTAGTTTCATAATAACTTCACCGGGAATTTTGCACGGTGAAACTTTAGGCCCGGGGGGCGTTTTTACGCGGACTTTCGGCAGCCGTCCTGCGCTCTCAAAATTTTTTTCGCAGTTTCACATGCCCATCTTCAAACGACGATTCCCAAGCAACTAAAAGAGTCTAACTATCGCAATAACTTTCAGAATCTGCGGAATATATTCTAGTTTCATAATAACTTCACCGGGAATTTTGCACGGTGAAACTTTAGGCCCGGGGGGCGTTTTTACGCGGACTTTCGTCAGCCGTCCTGCGCTCTCAAAATTTTTTTCGCAGTTTCACATGCCCATCTTCAAACGACGATTCCCAAGCAACTAAAAGAGTCTAACTATCGCAATAACTTTCAGAATCTGTGGAATATATTCTAGTTTCATAATAACTTCACCGGGAATTTTGCACGGTGAAACTTTAGGCCCGGGGGGCGTTTTTACGCGGACTTTCGGCAGCCGTCCTGCGCTCTCAAAATTTTTTTCGCAGTTTCACATGCCCATCTTCAAACGACGATTCCCAAGCAACTAAAAGAGTCTAACTATCGCAATAACTTTCAGAATCTGCGGAATATATTCTAGTTTCATAATAACTCCACCGGGAATTTTGCACGGTGAAACTTTAGGCCCGGGGGGCGTTTTTACGCGGACTTTCGTCAGCCGTCCTGCGCTCTCAAAATTTTTTTCGCAGTTTCACATGCCCATCTTCAAACGACGATTCCCAAGCAACTAAAAGAGTCTAACTATCGCAATAACTTTCAGAATCTGTGGAATATATTCTAGTTTCATAATAACTTCACCGGGAATTTTGCACGGTGAAACTTTAGGCCCGGGGGGCGTTTTTACGCGGACTTTCGGCAGCCGTCCTGCGCTCTCAAAATTTTTTTCGCAGTTTCACATGCCCATCTTCAAACGACGATTCCCAAGCAACTAAAAGAGTCTAACTATCGCAATAACTTTCAGAATCTGCGGAATATATTCTAGTTTCATAATAACTTCACCGGGAATTTTGCACGGTGAAACTTTAGGCCCGGGGGGCGTTTTTACGCGGACTTTCGTCAGCCGTCCTGCGCTCTCAAAATTTTTTTCGCAGTTTCACATGCCCATCTTCAAACGACGATTCCCAAGCAACTAAAAGAGTCTAACTATCGCAATAACTTTCAGAATCTGTGGAATATATTCTAGTTTCATAATAACTTCACCGGGAATTTTGCACGGTGAAACTTTAGGCCCGGGGGGCGTTTTTACGCGGACTTTCGGCAGCCGTCCTGCGCTCTCAAAATTTTTTTCGCAGTTTCACATGCCCATCTTCAAACGACGATTCCCAAGCAACTAAAAGAGTCTAACTATCGCAATAACTTTCAGAATCTGCGGAATATATTCTAGTTTCATAATAACTTCACCGGGAATTTTGCACGGTGAAACTTTAGGCCCGGGGGGCGTTTTTACGCGGACTTTCGTCAGCCGTCCTGCGCTCTCAAAATTTTTTTCGCAGTTTCACATGCCCATCTTCAAACGACGATTCCCAAGCAACTAAAAGAGTCTAACTATCGCAATAACTTTCAGAATCTGTGGAATATATTCTAGTTTCATAATAACTTCACCGGGAATTTTGCACGGTGAAACTTTAGGCCCGGGGGGCGTTTTTACGCGGACTTTCGGCAGCCGTCCTGCGCTCTCAAAATTTTTTTCGCAGTTTCACATGCCCATCTTCAAACGACGATTCCCAAGCAACTAAAAGAGTCTAACTATCGCAATAACTTTCAGAATCTGCGGAATATATTCTAGTTTCATAATAACTTCACCGGGAATTTTGCACGGTGAAACTTTAGGCCCGGGGGGCGTTTTTACGCGGACTTTCGTCAGCCGTCCTGCGCTCTCAAAATTTTTTTCGCAGTTTCACATGCCCATCTTCAAACGACGATTCCCAAGCAACTAAAAGAGTCTAACTATCGCAATAACTTTCAGAATCTGTGGAATATATTCTAGTTTCATAATAACTTCACCGGGAATTTTGCACGGTGAAACTTTAGGCCCGGGGGGCGTTTTTACGCGGACTTTCGGCAGCCGTCCTGCGCTCTCAAAATTTTTTTCGCAGTTTCACATGCCCATCTTCAAACGACGATTCCCAAGCAACTAAAAGAGTCTAACTATCGCAATAACTTTCAGAATCTGCGGAATATATTCTAGTTTCATAATAACTTCACCGGGAATTTTGCACGGTGAAACTTTAGGCCCGGGGGGCGTTTTTACGCGGACTTTCGTCAGCCGTCCTGCGCTCTCAAAATTTTTTTCGCAGTTTCACATGCCCATCTTCAAACGACGATTCCCAAGCAACTAAAAGAGTCTAACTATCGCAATAACTTTCAGAATCTGTGGAATATATTCTAGTTTCATAATAACTTCACCGGGAATTTTGCACGGTGAAACTTTAGGCCCGGGGGGCGTTTTTACGCGGACTTTCGGCAGCCGTCCTGCGCTCTCAAAATTTTTTTCGCAGTTTCACATGCCCATCTTCAAACGACGATTCCCAAGCAACTAAAAGAGTCTAACTATCGCAATAACTTTCAGAATCTGCGGAATATATTCTAGTTTCATAATAACTTCACCGGGAATTTTGCACGGTGAAACTTTAGGCCCGGGGGGCGTTTTTACGCGGACTTTCGTCAGCCGTCCTGCGCTCTCAAAATTTTTTTCGCAGTTTCACATGCCCATCTTCAAACGACGATTCCCAAGCAACTAAAAGAGTCTAACTATCGCAATAACTTTCAGAATCTGTGGAATATATTCTAGTTTCATAATAACTTCACCGGGAATTTTGCACGGTGAAACTTTAGGCCCGGGGGCGTTTTTACGCGGACTTTCGGCAGCCGTCCTGCGCTCTCAAAATTTTTTTCGCAGTTTCACATGCCCATCTTCAAACGACGATTCCCAAGCAACTAAAAGAGTCTAACTATCGCAATAACTTTCAGAATCTGCGGAATATATTCTAGTTTCATAATAACTTCACCGGGAATTTTGCACGGTGAAACTTTAGGCCCGGGGGGCGTTTTTACGCGGACTTTCGTCAGCCGTCCTGCGCTCTCAAAATTTTTTTCGCAGTTTCACATGCCCATCTTCAAACGACGATTCCCAAGCAACTAAAAGAGTCTAACTATCGCAATAACTTTCAGAATCTGTGGAATATATTCTAGTTTCATAATAACTTCACCGGGAATTTTGCACGGTGAAACTTTAGGCCCGGGGGGCGTTTTTACGCGGACTTTCGGCAGCCGTCCTGCGCTCTCAAAATTTTTTTCGCAGTTTCACATGCCCATCTTCAAACGACGATTCCCAAGCAACTAAAAGAGTCTAACTATCGCAATAACTTTCAAAATCTGCGGAATATATTCTAGTTTCATAATAACTTCACCGGGAATTTTGCACGGTGAAACTTTAGGCCCGGGGGGCGTTTTTACGCGGACTTTCGTCAGCCGTCCTGCGCTCTCAAAATTTTTTTCGCAGTTTCACATGCCCATCTTCAAACGACGATTCCCAAGCAACTAAAAGAGTCTAACTATCGCAATAACTTTCAGAATCTGTGGAATATATTCTAGTTTCATAATAACTTCACCGGGAATTTTGCACGGTGAAACTTTAGGCCCGGGGGGCGTTTTTACGCGGACTTTCGGCAGCCGTCCTGCGCTCTCAAAATTTTTTTCGCAGTTTCACATGCCCATCTTCAAACGACGATTCCCAAGCAACTAAAAGAGTCTAACTATCGCAATAACTTTCAGAATCTGCGGAATATATTCTAGTTTCATAATAACTTCACCGGGAATTTTGCACGGTGAAACTTTAGGCCCGGGGGGCGTTTTTACGCGGACTTTCGTCAGCCGTCCTGCGCTCTCAAAATTTTTTTCGCAGTTTCACATGCCCATCTTCAAACGACGATTCCCAAGCAACTAAAAGAGTCTAACTATCGCAATAACTTTCAGAATCTGTGGAATATATTCTAGTTTCATAATAACTTCACCGGGAATTTTGCACGGTGAAACTTTAGGCCCGGGGGGCGTTTTTACGCGGACTTTCGGCAGCCGTCCTGCGCTCTCAAAATTTTTTTCGCAGTTTCACATGCCCATCTTCAAACGACGATTCCCAAGCAACTAAAAGAGTCTAACTATCGCAATAACTTTCAGAATCTGCGGAATATATTCTAGTTTCATAATAACTTCACCGGGAATTTTGCACGGTGAAACTTTAGGCCCGGGGGGCGTTTTTACGCGGACTTTCGTCAGCCGTCCTGCGCTCTCAAAATTTTTTTCGCAGTTTCACATGCCCATCTTCAAACGACGATTCTCAAGCAACTAAAAGAGTCTAACTATCGCAATAACTTTCAGAATCTGTGGAATATATTCTAGTTTCATAATAACTTCACCGGGAATTTTGCACGGTGAAACTTTAGGCCCGGGGGGCGTTTTTACGCGGACTTTCGTCAGCCGTCCTGCGCTCTCAAAATTTTTTTCGCAGTTTCACATGCCCATCTTCAAACGACGATTCCCAAGCAACTAAAAGAGTCTAACTATCGCAATAACTTTCAGAATCTGTGGAATATATTCTAGTTTCATAATAACTTCACCGGGAATTTTGCACGGTGAAACTTTAGGCCCGGGGGGCGTTTTTACGCGGACTTTCGGCAGCCGTCCTGCGCTCTCAAAATTTTTTTCGCAGTTTCACATGCCCATCTTCAAACGACGATTCCCAAGCAACTAAAAGAGTCTAACTATCGCAATAACTTTCAGAATCTGCGGAATATATTCTAGTTTCATAATAACTTCACCGGGAATTTTGCACGGTGAAACTTTAGGCCCGGGGGGCGTTTTTACGCGGACTTTCGTCAGCCGTCCTGCGCTCTCAAAATTTTTTTCGCAGTTTCACATGCCCATCTTCAAACGACGATTCCCAAGCAACTAAAAGAGTCTAACTATCGCAATAACTTTCAGAATCTGTGGAATATATTCTAGTTTCATAATAACTTCACCGGGAATTTTGCACGGTGAAACTTTAGGCCCGGGGGGCGTTTTTACGCGGACTTTCGGCAGCCGTCCTGCTCTCTCAAAATTTTTTTCGCAGTTTCACATGCCCATCTTCAAACGACGATTCCCAAGCAACTAAAAGAGTCTAACTATCGCAATAACTTTCAGAATCTGCGGAATATATTCTAGTTTCATAATAACTTCACCGGGAATTTTGCACGGTGAAACTTTAGGCCCGGGGGGCGTTTTTACGCGGACTTTCGTCAGCCGTCCTGCGCTCTCAAAATTTTTTTCGCAGTTTCACATGCCCATCTTCAAACGACGATTCCCAAGCAACTAAAAGAGTCTAACTATCGCAATAACTTTCAGAATCTGTGGAATATATTCTAGTTTCATAATAACTTCACCGGGAATTTTGCACGGTGAAACTTTAGGCCCGGGGGGCGTTTTTACGCGGACTTTCGGCAGCCGTCCTGCGCTCTCAAAATTTTTTTCGCAGTTTCACATGCCCATCTTCAAACGACGATTCCCAAGCAACTAAAAGAGTCTAACTATCGCAATAACTTTCAGAATCTGCGGAATATATTCTAGTTTCATAATAACTTCACCGGGAATTTTGCACGGTGAAACTTTAGGCCCGGGGGGCGTTTTTACGCGGACTTTCGTCAGCCGTCCTGCGCTCTCAAAATTTTTTTCGCAGTTTCACATGCCCATCTTCAAACGACGATTCCCAAGCAACTAAAAGAGTCTAACTATCGCAATAACTTTCAGAATCTGTGGAATATATTCTAGTTTCATAATAACTTCACCGGGAATTTTGCACGGTGAAACTTTAGGCCCGGGGGGCGTTTTTACGCGGACTTTCGGCAGCCGTCCTGCGCTCTCAAAATTTTTTTCGCAGTTTCACATGCCCATCTTCAAACGACGATTCCCAAGCAACTAAAAGAGTCTAACTATCGCAATAACTTTCAGAATCTGCGGAATATATTCTAGTTTCATAATAACTTCACCGGGAATTTTGCACGGTGAAACTTTAGGCCCGGGGGGCGTTTTTACGCGGACTTTCGTCAGCCGTCCTGCGCTCTCAAAATTTTTTTCGCAGTTTCACATGCCCATCTTCAAACGACGATTCCCAAGCAACTAAAAGAGTCTAACTATCGCAATAACTTTCAGAATCTGTGGAATATATTCTAGTTTCATAATAACTTCACCGGGAATTTTGCACGGTGAAACTTTAGGCCCGGGGGGCGTTTTTACGCGGACTTTCGGCAGCCGTCCTGCGCTCTCAAAATTTTTTTCGCAGTTTCACATGCCCATCTTCAAACGACGATTCCCAAGCAACTAAAAGAGTCTAACTATCGCAATAACTTTCAGAATCTGCGGAATATATTCTAGTTTCATAATAACTTCACCGGGAATTTTGCACGGTGAAACTTTAGGCCCGGGGGGCGTTTTTACGCGGACTTTCGTCAGCCGTCCTGCGCTCTCAAAATTTTTTTCGCAGTTTCACATGCCCATCTTCAAACGACGATTCCCAAGCAACTAAAAGAGTCTAACTATCGCAATAACTTTCAGAATCTGTGGAATATATTCTAGTTTCATAATAACTTCACCGGGAATTTTGCACGGTGAAACTTTAGGCCCGGGGGGCGTTTTTACGCGGACTTTCGGCAGCCGTCCTGCGCTCTCAAAATTTTTTTCGCAGTTTCACATGCCCATCTTCAAACGACGATTCCCAAGCAACTAAAAGAGTCTAACTATCGCAATAACTTTCAGAATCTGTGGAATATATTCTAGTTTCATAATAACTTCACCGGGAATTTTGCACGGTGAAACTTTAGGCCCGGGGGGCGTTTTTACGCGGACTTTCGGCAGCCGTCCTGCGCTCTCAAAATTTTTTTCGCAGTTTCACATGCCCATCTTCAAACGACGATTCCCAAGCAACTAAAAGAGTCTAACTATCGCAATAACTTTCAGAATCTGCGGAATATATTCTAGTTTCATAATAACTTCACCGGGAATTTTGCACGGTGAAACTTTAGGCCCGGGGGGCGTTTTTACGCGGACTTTCGTCAGCCGTCCTGCGCTCTCAAAATTTTTTTCGCAGTTTCACATGCCCATCTTCAAACGACGATTCCCAAGCAACTAAAAGAGTCTAACTATCGCAATAACTTTCAGAATCTGTGGAATATATTCTAGTTTCATAATAACTTCACCGGGAATTTTGCACGGTGAAACTTTAGGCCCGGGGGGCGTTTTTACGCGGACTTTCGGCAGCCGTCCTGCGCTCTCAAAATTTTTTTCGCAGTTTCACATGCCCATCTTCAAACGACGATTCCCAAGCAACTAAAAGAGTCTAACTATCGCAATAACTTTCAGAATCTGCGGAATATATTCTAGTTTCATAATAACTTCACCGGGAATTTTGCACGGTGAAACTTTAGGCCCGGGGGGCGTTTTTACGCGGACTTTCGTCAGCCGTCCTGCGCTCTCAAAATTTTTTTCGCAGTTTCACATGCCCATCTTCAAACGACGATTCCCAAGCAACTAAAAGAGTCTAACTATCGCAATAACTTTCAGAATCTGTGGAATATATTCTAGTTTCATAATAACTTCACCGGGAATTTTGCACGGTGAAACTTTAGGCCCGGGGGGCGTTTTTACGCGGACTTTCGGCAGCCGTCCTGCGCTCTCAAAATTTTTTTCGCAGTTTCACATGCCCATCTTCAAACGACGATTCCCAAGCAACTAAAAGAGTCTAACTATCGCAATAACTTTCAGAATCTGCGGAATATATTCTAGTTTCATAATAACTTCACCGGGAATTTTGCACGGTGAAACTTTAGGCCCGGGGGGCGTTTTTACGCGGACTTTCGTCAGCCGTCCTGCGCTCTCAAAATTTTTTTCGCAGTTTCACATGCCCATCTTCAAACGACGATTCCCAAGCAACTAAAAGAGTCTAACTATCGCAATAACTTTCAGAATCTGTGGAATATATTCTAGTTTCATAATAACTTCACCGGGAATTTTGCACGGTGAAACTTTAGGCCCGGGGGGCGTTTTTACGCGGACTTTCGGCAGCCGTCCTGCGCTCTCAAAATTTTTTTCGCAGTTTCACATGCCCATCTTCAAACGACGATTCCCAAGCAACTAAAAGAGTCTAACTATCGCAATAACTTTCAGAATCTGCGGAATATATTCTAGTTTCATAATAACTTCACCGGGAATTTTGCACGGTGAAACTTTAGGCCCGGGGGGCGTTTTTACGCGGACTTTCGTCAGCCGTCCTGCGCTCTCAAAATTTTTTTCGCAGTTTCACATGCCCATCTTCAAACGACGATTCCCAAGCAACTAAAAGAGTCTAACTATCGCAATAACTTTCAGAATCTGTGGAATATATTCTAGTTTCATAATAACTTCACCGGGAATTTTGCACGGTGAAACTTTAGGCCCGGGGGGCGTTTTTACGCGGACTTTCGGCAGCCGTCCTGCGCTCTCAAAATTTTTTTCGCAGTTTCACATGCCCATCTTCAAACGACGATTCCCAAGCAACTAAAAGAGTCTAACTATCGCAATAACTTTCAGAATCTGCGGAATATATTCTAGTTTCATAATAACTTCACCGGGAATTTTGCACGGTGAAACTTTAGGCCCGGGGGGCGTTTTTACGCGGACTTTCGTCAGCCGTCCTGCGCTCTCAAAATTTTTTTCGCAGTTTCACATGCCCATCTTCAAACGACGATTCCCAAGCAACTAAAAGAGTCTAACTATCGCAATAACTTTCAGAATCTGTGGAATATATTCTAGTTTCATAATAACTTCACCGGGAATTTTGCACGGTGAAACTTTAGGCCCGGGGGGCGTTTTTACGCGGACTTTCGGCAGCCGTCCTGCGCTCTCAAAATTTTTTTCGCAGTTTCACATGCCCATCTTCAAACGACGATTCCCAAGCAACTAAAAGAGTCTAACTATCGCAATAACTTTCAGAATCTGTGGAATATATTCTAGTTTCATAATAACTTCACCGGGAATTTTGCACGGTGAAACTTTAGGCCCGGGGGGCGTTTTTACGCGGACTTTCGGCAGCCGTCCTGCTCTCTCAAAATTTTTTTCGCAGTTTCACATGCCCATCTTCAAACGACGATTCCCAAGCAACTAAAAGAGTCTAACTATCGCAATAACTTTCAGAATCTGCGGAATATATTCTAGTTTCATAATAACTTCACCGGGAATTTTGCACGGTGAAACTTTAGGCCCGGGGGGCGTTTTTACGCGGACTTTCGTCAGCCGTCCTGCGCTCTCAAAATTTTTTTCGCAGTTTCACATGCCCATCTTCAAACGACGATTCCCAAGCAACTAAAAGAGTCTAACTATCGCAATAACTTTCAGAATCTGTGGAATATATTCTAGTTTCATAATAACTTCACCGGGAATTTTGCACGGTGAAACTTTAGGCCCGGGGGGCGTTTTTACGCGGACTTTCGTCAGCCGTCCTGCGCTCTCAAAATTTTTTTCGCAGTTTCACATGCCCATCTTCAAACGACGATTCCCAAGCAACTAAAAGAGTCTAACTATCGCAATAACTTTCAGAATCTGTGGAATATATTCTAGTTTCATAATAACTTCACCGGGAATTTTGCACGGTGAAACTTTAGGCCCGGGGGGCGTTTTTACGCGGACTTTCGTCAGCCGTCCTGCGCTCTCAAAATTTTTTTCGCAGTTTCACATGCCCATCTTCAAACGACGATTCCCAAGCAACTAAAAGAGTCTAACTATCGCAATAACTTTCAGAATCTGTGGAATATATTCTAGTTTCATAATAACTTCACCGGGAATTTTGCACGGTGAAACTTTAGGCCCGGGGGGCGTTTTTACGCGGACTTTCGGCAGCCGTCCTGCGCTCTCAAAATTTTTTTCGCAGTTTCACATGCCCATCTTCAAACGACGATTCCCAAGCAACTAAAAGAGTCTAACTATCGCAATAACTTTCAGAATCTGCGGAATATATTCTAGTTTCATAATAACTTCACCGGGAATTTTGCACGGTGAAACTTTAGGCCCGGGGGGCGTTTTTACGCGGACTTTCGTCAGCCGTCCTGCGCTCTCAAAATTTTTTTCGCAGTTTCACATGCCCATCTTCAAACGACGATTCCCAAGCAACTAAAAGAGTCTAACTATCGCAATAACTTTCAGAATCTGTGGAATATATTCTAGTTTCATAATAACTTCACCGGGAATTTTGCACGGTGAAACTTTAGGCCCGGGGGGCGTTTTTACGCGGACTTTCGGCAGCCGTCCTGCGCTCTCAAAATTTTTTTCGCAGTTTCACATGCCCATCTTCAAACGACGATTCCCAAGCAACTAAAAGAGTCTAACTATCGCAATAACTTTCAGAATCTGCGGAATATATTCTAGTTTCATAATAACTTCACCGGGAATTTTGCACGGTGAAACTTTAGGCCCGGGGGGCGTTTTTACGCGGACTTTCGTCAGCCGTCCTGCGCTCTCAAAATTTTTTTCGCAGTTTCACATGCCCATCTTCAAACGACGATTCCCAAGCAACTAAAAGAGTCTAACTATCGCAATAACTTTCAGAATCTGTGGAATATATTCTAGTTTCATAATAACTTCACCGGGAATTTTGCACGGTGAAACTTTAGGCCCGGGGGGCGTTTTTACGCGGACTTTCGGCAGCCGTCCTGCGCTCTCAAAATTTTTTTCGCAGTTTCACATGCCCATCTTCAAACGACGATTCCCAAGCAACTAAAAGAGTCTAACTATCGCAATAACTTTCAGAATCTGTGGAATATATTCTAGTTTCATAATAACTTCACCGGGAATTTTGCACGGTGAAACTTTAGGCCCGGGGGGCGTTTTTACGCGGACTTTCGGCAGCCGTCCTGCTCTCTCAAAATTTTTTTCGCAGTTTCACATGCCCATCTTCAAACGACGATTCCCAAGCAACTAAAAGAGTCTAACTATCGCAATAACTTTCAGAATCTGCGGAATATATTCTAGTTTCATAATAACTTCACCGGGAATTTTGCACGGTGAAACTTTAGGCCCGGGGGGCGTTTTTACGCGGACTTTCGTCAGCCGTCCTGCGCTCTCAAAATTTTTTTCGCAGTTTCACATGCCCATCTTCAAACGACGATTCCCAAGCAACTAAAAGAGTCTAACTATCGCAATAACTTTCAGAATCTGTGGAATATATTCTAGTTTCATAATAACTTCACCGGGAATTTTGCACGGTGAAACTTTAGGCCCGGGGGGCGTTTTTACGCGGACTTTCGGCAGCCGTCCTGCGCTCTCAAAATTTTTTTCGCAGTTTCACATGCCCATCTTCAAACGACGATTCCCAAGCAACTAAAAGAGTCTAACTATCGCAATAACTTTCAGAATCTGCGGAATATATTCTAGTTTCATAATAACTTCACCGGGAATTTTGCACGGTGAAACTTTAGGCCCGGGGGGCGTTTTTACGCGGACTTTCGTCAGCCGTCCTGCGCTCTCAAAATTTTTTTCGCAGTTTCACATGCCCATCTTCAAACGACGATTCCCAAGCAACTAAAAGAGTCTAACTATCGCAATAACTTTCAGAATCTGTGGAATATATTCTAGTTTCATAATAACTTCACCGGGAATTTTGCACGGTGAAACTTTAGGCCCGGGGGGCGTTTTTACGCGGACTTTCGGCAGCCGTCCTGCGCTCTCAAAATTTTTTTCGCAGTTTCACATGCCCATCTTCAAACGACGATTCCCAAGCAACTAAAAGAGTCTAACTATCGCAATAACTTTCAGAATCTGCGGAATATATTCTAGTTTCATAATAACTTCACCGGGAATTTTGCACGGTGAAACTTTAGGCCCGGGGGGCGTTTTTACGCGGACTTTCGTCAGCCGTCCTGCGCTCTCAAAATTTTTTTCGCAGTTTCACATGCCCATCTTCAAACGACGATTCCCAAGCAACTAAAAGAGTCTAACTATCGCAATAACTTTCAGAATCTGTGGAATATATTCTAGTTTCATAATAACTTCACCGGGAATTTTGCACGGTGAAACTTTAGGCCCGGGGGGCGTTTTTACGCGGACTTTCGGCAGCCGTCCTGCGCTGTCAAAATTTTTTTCGCAGTTTCACATGCCCATCTTCAAACGACGATTCCCAAGCAACTAAAAGAGTCTAACTATCGCAATAACTTTCAGAATCTGCGGAATATATTCTAGTTTCATAATAACTTCACCGGGAATTTTGCACGGTGAAACTTTAGGCCCGGGGGGCGTTTTTACGCGGACTTTCGTCAGCCGTCCTGCGCTCTCAAAATTTTTTTCGCAGTTTCACATGCCCATCTTCAAACGACGATTCCCAAGCAACTAAAAGAGTCTAACTATCGCAATAACTTTCAGAATCTGTGGAATATATTCTAGTTTCATAATAACTTCACCGGGAATTTTGCACGGTGAAACTTTAGGCCCGGGGGGCGTTTTTACGCGGACTTTCGGCAGCCGTCCTGCGCTCTCAAAATTTTTTTCGCAGTTTCACATGCCCATCTTCAAACGACGATTCCCAAGCAACTAAAAGAGTCTAACTATCGCAATAACTTTCAGAATCTGCGGAATATATTCTAGTTTCATAATAACTTCACCGGGAATTTTGCACGGTGAAACTTTAGGCCCGGGGGGCGTTTTTACGCGGACTTTCGTCAGCCGTCCTGCGCTCTCAAAATTTTTTTCGCAGTTTCACATGCCCATCTTCAAACGACGATTCCCAAGCAACTAAAAGAGTCTAACTATCGCAATAACTTTCAGAATCTGTGGAATATATTCTAGTTTCATAATAACTTCACCGGGAATTTTGCACGGTGAAACTTTAGGCCCGGGGGGCGTTTTTACGCGGACTTTCGGCAGCCGTCCTGCGCTCTCAAAATTTTTTTCGCAGTTTCACATGCCCATCTTCAAACGACGATTCCCAAGCAACTAAAAGAGTCTAACTATCGCAATAACTTTCAGAATCTGTGGAATATATTCTAGTTTCATAATAACTTCACCGGGAATTTTGCACGGTGAAACTTTAGGCCCGGGGGGCGTTTTTACGCGGACTTTCGGCAGCCGTCCTGCGCTCTCAAAATGTTTTTCGCAGTTTCACATGCCCATCTTCAAACGACGATTCCCAAGCAACTAAAAGAGTCTAACTATCGCAATAACTTTCAGAATCTGCGGAATATATTATAGTTTCATAATAACTTCACCGGGAATTTTGCACGGTGAAACTTTAGGCCCGGGGGGCGTTTTTACGCGGACTTTCGTCAGCCGTCCTGCGCTCTCAAAATTTTTTTCGCAGTTTCACATGCCCATCTTCAAACGACGATTCCCAAGCAACTAAAAGAGTCTAACTATCGCAATAACTTTCAGAATCTGTGGAATATATTCTAGTTTCATAATAACTTCACCGGGAATTTTGCACGGTGAAACTTTAGGCCCGGGGGGCGTTTTTACGCGGACTTTCGGCAGCCGTCCTGCGCTCTCAAAATTTTTTTCGCAGTTTCACATGCCCATCTTCAAACGACGATTCCCAAGCAACTAAAAGAGTCTAACTATCGCAATAACTTTCAGAATCTGCGGAATATATTCTAGTTTCATAATAACTTCACCGGGAATTTTGCACGGTGAAACTTTAGGCCCGGGGGGCGTTTTTACGCGGACTTTCGTCAGCCGTCCTGCGCTCTCAAAATTTTTTTCGCAGTTTCACATGCCCATCTTCAAACGACGATTCCCAAGCAACTAAAAGAGTCTAACTATCGCAATAACTTTCAGAATCTGTGGAATATATTCTAGTTTCATAATAACTTCACCGGGAATTTTGCACGGTGAAACTTTAGGCCCGGGGGGCGTTTTTACGCGGACTTTCGGCAGCCGTCCTGCGCTCTCAAAATTTTTTTCGCAGTTTCACATGCCCATCTTCAAACGACGATTCCCAAGCAACTAAAAGAGTCTAACTATCGCAATAACTTTCAGAATCTGCGGAATATATTCTAGTTTCATAATAACTTCACCGGGAATTTTGCACGGTGAAACTTTAGGCCCGGGGGGCGTTTTTACGCGGACTTTCGTCAGCCGTCCTGCGCTCTCAAAATTTTTTTCGCAGTTTCACATGCCCATCTTCAAACGACGATTCCCAAGCAACTAAAAGAGTCTAACTATCGCAATAACTTTCAGAATCTGTGGAATATATTCTAGTTTCATAATAACTTCACCGGGAATTTTGCACGGTGAAACTTTAGGCCCGGGGGGCGTTTTTACGCGGACTTTCGTCAGCCGTCCTGCGCTCTCAAAATTTTTTTCGCAGTTTCACATGCCCATCTTCAAACGACGATTCCCAAGCAACTAAAAGAGTCTAACTATCGCAATAACTTTCAGAATCTGTGGAATATATTCTAATTTCATAATAACTTCACCGGGAATTTTGCACGATGAAACTTTAGGCCCGGGGGGCGTTTTTACGCGGACTTTCGGCAGCCGTCCTGCGCTCTCAAAATTTTTTTCGCAGTTTCACATGCCCATCTTCAAACGACGATTCCCAAGCAACTAAAAGAGTCTAACTATCGCAATAACTTTCAGAATCTGCGGAATATATTCTAGTTTCATAATAACTTCACCGGGAATTTTGCACGGTGAAACTTTAGGCCCGGGGGGCGTTTTTACGCGGACTTTCGTCAGCCGTCCTGCGCTCTCAAAATTTTTTTCGCAGTTTCACATGCCCATCTTCAAACGACGATTCCCAAGCAACTAAAAGAGTCTAACTATCGCAATAACTTTCAGAATCTGTGGAATATATTCTAGTTTCATAATAACTTCACCGGGAATTTTGCACGGTGAAACTTTAGGCCCGGGGGGCGTTTTTACGCGGACTTTCGGCAGCCGTCCTGCGCTCTCAAAATTTTTTTCGCAGTTTCACATGCCCATCTTCAAACGACGATTCCCAAGCAACTAAAAGAGTCTAACTATCGCAATAACTTTCAGAATCTGCGGAATATATTCTAGTTTCATAATAACTTCACCGGGAATTTTGCACGGTGAAACTTTAGGCCCGGGGGGCGTTTTTACGCGGACTTTCGTCAGCCGTCCTGCGCTCTCAAAATTTTTTTCGCAGTTTCACATGCCCATCTTCAAACGACGATTCCCAAGCAACTAAAAGAGTCTAACTATCGCAATAACTTTCAGAATCTGTGGAATATATTCTAGTTTCATAATAACTTCACCGGGAATTTTGCACGGTGAAACTTTAGGCCCGGGGGGCGTTTTTACGCGGACTTTCGGCAGCCGTCCTGCGCTCTCAAAATTTTTTTCGCAGTTTCACATGCCCATCTTCAAACGACGATTCCCAAGCAACTAAAAGAGTCTAACTATCGCAATAACTTTCAGAATCTGCGGAATATATTCTAGTTTCATAATAACTTCACCGGGAATTTTGCACGGTGAAACTTTAGGCCCGGGGGGCGTTTTTACGCGGACTTTCGTCAGCCGTCCTGCGCTCTCAAAATTTTTTTCGCAGTTTCACATGCCCATCTTCAAACGACGATTCCCAAGCAACTAAAAGAGTCTAACTATCGCAATAACTTTCAGAATCTGTGGAATATATTCTAGTTTCATAATAACTTCACCGGGAATTTTGCACGGTGAAACTTTAGGCCCGGGGGGCGTTTTTACGCGGACTTTCGGCAGCCGTCCTGCGCTCTCAAAATTTTTTTCGCAGTTTCACATGCCCATCTTCAAACGACGATTCCCAAGCAACTAAAAGAGTCTAACTATCGCAATAACTTTCAGAATGCGGAATATATTCTAGTTTCATAATAACTTCACCGGGAATTTTGCACGGTGAAACTTTAGGCCCGGGGGGCGTTTTTACGCGGACTTTCGTCAGCCGTCCTGCGCTCTCAAAATTTTTTTCGCAGTTTCACATGCCCATCTTCAAACGACGATTCCCAAGCAACTAAAAGAGTCTAACTATCGCAATAACTTTCAGAATCTGTGGAATATATTCTAGTTTCATAATAACTTCACCGGGAATTTTGCACGGTGAAACTTTAGGCCCGGGGGGCGTTTTTACGCGGACTTTCGGCAGCCGTCCTGCGCTCTCAAAATTTTTTTCGCAGTTTCACATGCCCATCTTCAAACGACGATTCCCAAGCAACTAAAAGAGTCTAACTATCGCAATAACTTTCAGAATCTGCGGAATATATTCTAGTTTCATAATAACTTCACCGGGAATTTTGCACGGTGAAACTTTAGGCCCGGGGGGCGTTTTTACGCGGACTTTCGTCAGCCGTCCTGCGCTCTCAAAATTTTTTTCGCAGTTTCACATGCCCATCTTCAAACGACGATTCCCAAGCAACTAAAAGAGTCTAACTATCGCAATAACTTTCAGAATCTGTGGAATATATTCTAGTTTCATAATAACTTCACCGGGAATTTTGCACGGTGAAACTTTAGGCCCGGGGGGCGTTTTTACGCGGACTTTCGTCAGCCGTCCTGCGCTCTCAAAATTTTTTTCGCAGTTTCACATGCCCATCTTCAAACGACGATTCCCAAGCAACTAAAAGAGTCTAACTATCGCAATAACTTTCAGAATCTGTGGAATATATTCTAGTTTCATAATAACTTCACCGGGAATTTTGCACGATGAAACTTTAGGCCCGGGGGGCGTTTTTACGAGGACTTTCGGCAGCCGTCCTGCGCTCTCAAAATTTTTTTCGCAGTTTCACATGCCCATCTTCAAACGACGATTCCCAAGCAACTAAAAGAGTCTAACTATCGCAATAACTTTCAGAATCTGCGGAATATATTCTAGTTTCATAATAACTTCACCGGGAATTTTGCACGGTGAAACTTTAGGCCCGGGGGGCGTTTTTACGCGGACTTTCGTCAGCCGTCCTGCGCTCTCAAAATTTTTTTCGCAGTTTCACATGCCCATCTTCAAACGACGATTCCCAAGCAACTAAAAGAGTCTAACTATCGCAATAACTTTCAGAATCTGTGGAATATATTCTAGTTTCATAATAACTTCACCGGGAATTTTGCACGGTGAAACTTTAGGCCCGGGGGGCGTTTTTACGCGGACTTTCGGCAGCCGTCCTGCGCTCTCAAAATTTTTTTCGCAGTTTCACATGCCCATCTTCAAACGACGATTCCCAAGCAACTAAAAGAGTCTAACTATCGCAATAACTTTCAGAATCTGCGGAATATATTCTAGTTTCATAATAACTTCACCGGGAATTTTGCACGGTGAAACTTTAGGCCCGGGGGGCGTTTTTACGCGGACTTTCGTCAGCCGTCCTGCGCTCTCAAAATTTTTTTCGCAGTTTCACATGCCCATCTTCAAACGACGATTCCCAAGCAACTAAAAGAGTCTAACTATCGCAATAACTTTCAGAATCTGTGGAATATATTCTAGTTTCATAATAACTTCACCGGGAATTTTGCACGGTGAAACTTTAGGCCCGGGGGGCGTTTTTACGCGGACTTTCGGCAGCCGTCCTGCGCTCTCAAAATTTTTTTCGCAGTTTCACATGCCCATCTTCAAACGACGATTCCCAAGCAACTAAAAGAGTCTAACTATCGCAATAACTTTCAGAATCTGCGGAATATATTCTAGTTTCATAATAACTTCACCGGGAATTTTGCACGGTGAAACTTTAGGCCCGGGGGGCGTTTTTACGCGGACTTTCGTCAGCCGTCCTGCGCTCTCAAAATTTTTTTCGCAGTTTCACATGCCCATCTTCAAACGACGATTCCCAAGCAACTAAAAGAGTCTAACTATCGCAATAACTTTCAGAATCTGTGGAATATATTCTAGTTTCATAATAACTTCACCGGGAATTTTGCACGGTGAAACTTTAGGCCCGGGGGGCGTTTTTACGCGGACTTTCGGCAGCCGTCCTGCGCTCTCAAAATTTTTTTCGCAGTTTCACATGCCCATCTTCAAACGACGATTCCCAAGCAACTAAAAGAGTCTAACTATCGCAATAACTTTCAGAATGCGGAATATATTCTAGTTTCATAATAACTTCACCGGGAATTTTGCACGGTGAAACTTTAGGCCCGGGGGGCGTTTTTACGCGGACTTTCGTCAGCCGTCCTGCGCTCTCAAAATTTTTTTCGCAGTTTCACATGCCCATCTTCAAACGACGATTCCCAAGCAACTAAAAGAGTCTAACTATCGCAATAACTTTCAGAATCTGTGGAATATATTCTAGTTTCATAATAACTTCACCGGGAATTTTGCACGGTGAAACTTTAGGCCCGGGGGGCGTTTTTACGCGGACTTTCGGCAGCCGTCCTGCGCTCTCAAAATTTTTTTCGCAGTTTCACATGCCCATCTTCAAACGACGATTCCCAAGCAACTAAAAGAGTCTAACTATCGCAATAACTTTCAGAATCTGCGGAATATATTCTAGTTTCATAATAACTTCACCGGGAATTTTGCACGGTGAAACTTTAGGCCCGGGGGGCGTTTTTACGCGGACTTTCGTCAGCCGTCCTGCGCTCTCAAAATTTTTTTCGCAGTTTCACATGCCCATCTTCAAACGACGATTCCCAAGCAACTAAAAGAGTCTAACTATCGCAATAACTTTCAGAATCTGTGGAATATATTCTAGTTTCATAATAACTTCACCGGGAATTTTGCACGGTGAAACTTTAGGCCCGGGGGGCGTTTTTACGCGGACTTTCGTCAGCCGTCCTGCGCTCTCAAAATTTTTTTCGCAGTTTCACATGCCCATCTTCAAACGACGATTCCCAAGCAACTAAAAGAGTCTAACTATCGCAATAACTTTCAGAATCTGTGGAATATATTCTAGTTTCATAATAACTTCACCGGGAATTTTGCACGATGAAACTTTAGGCCCGGGGGGCGTTTTTACGCGGACTTTCGGCAGCCGTCCTGCGCTCTCAAAATTTTTTTCGCAGTTTCACATGCCCATCTTCAAACGACGATTCCCAAGCAACTAAAAGAGTCTAACTATCGCAATAACTTTCAGAATCTGCGGAATATATTCTAGTTTCATAATAACTTCACCGGGAATTTTGCACGGTGAAACTTTAGGCCCGGGGGGCGTTTTTACGCGGACTTTCGTCAGCCGTCCTGCGCTCTCAAAATTTTTTTCGCAGTTTCACATGCCCATCTTCAAACGACGATTCCCAAGCAACTAAAAGAGTCTAACTATCGCAATAACTTTCAGAATCTGTGGAATATATTCTAGTTTCATAATAACTTCACCGGGAATTTTGCACGGTGAAACTTTAGGCCCGGGGGGCGTTTTTACGCGGACTTTCGGCAGCCGTCCTGCGCTCTCAAAATTTTTTTCGCAGTTTCACATGCCCATCTTCAAACGACGATTCCCAAGCAACTAAAAGAGTCTAACTATCGCAATAACTTTCAGAATCTGCGGAATATATTCTAGTTTCATAATAACTTCACCGGGAATTTTGCACGGTGAAACTTTAGGCCCGGGGGGCGTTTTTACGCGGACTTTCGTCAGCCGTCCTGCGCTCTCAAAATTTTTTTCGCAGTTTCACATGCCCATCTTCAAACGACGATTCCCAAGCAACTAAAAGAGTCTAACTATCGCAATAACTTTCAGAATCTGTGGAATATATTCTAGTTTCATAATAACTTCACCGGGAATTTTGCACGGTGAAACTTTAGGCCCGGGGGGCGTTTTTACGCGGACTTTCGGCAGCCGTCCTGCGCTCTCAAAATTTTTTTCGCAGTTTCACATGCCCATCTTCAAACGACGATTCCCAAGCAACTAAAAGAGTCTAACTATCGCAATAACTTTCAGAATCTGCGGAATATATTCTAGTTTCATAATAACTTCACCGGGAATTTTGCACGGTGAAACTTTAGGCCCGGGGGGCGTTTTTACGCGGACTTTCGTCAGCCGTCCTGCGCTCTCAAAATTTTTTTCGCAGTTTCACATGCCCATCTTCAAACGACGATTCCCAAGCAACTAAAAGAGTCTAACTATCGCAATAACTTTCAGAATCTGTGGAATATATTCTAGTTTCATAATAACTTCACCGGGAATTTTGCACGGTGAAACTTTAGGCCCGGGGGGCGTTTTTACGCGGACTTTCGTCAGCCGTCCTGCGCTCTCAAAATTTTTTTCGCAGTTTCACATGCCCATCTTCAAACGACGATTCCCAAGCAACTAAAAGAGTCTAACTATCGCAATAACTTTCAGAATCTGTGGAATATATTCTAGTTTCATAATAACTTCACCGGGAATTTTGCACGGTGAAACTTTAGGCCCGGGGGGCGTTTTTACGCGGACTTTCGTCAGCCGTCCTGCGCTCTCAAAATTTTTTTCGCAGTTTCACATGCCCATCTTCAAACGACGATTCCCAAGCAACTAAAAGAGTCTAACTATCGCAATAACTTTCAGAATCTGTGGAATATATTCTAGTTTCATAATAACTTCACCGGGAATTTTGCACGATGAAACTTTAGGCCCGGGGGGCGTTTTTACGCGGACTTTCGGCAGCCGTCCTGCGCTCTCAAAATTTTTTTCGCAGTTTCACATGCCCATCTTCAAACGACGATTCCCAAGCAACTAAAAGAGTCTAACTATCGCAATAACTTTCAGAATCTGCGGAATATATTCTAGTTTCATAATAACTTCACCGGGAATTTTGCACGGTGAAACTTTAGGCCCGGGGGGCGTTTTTACGCGGACTTTCGTCAGCCGTCCTGCGCTCTCAAAATTTTTTTCGCAGTTTCACATGCCCATCTTCAAACGACGATTCCCAAGCAACTAAAAGAGTCTAACTATCGCAATAACTTTCAGAATCTGTGGAATATATTCTAGTTTCATAATAACTTCACCGGGAATTTTGCACGGTGAAACTTTAGGCCCGGGGGGCGTTTTTACGCGGACTTTCGGCAGCCGTCCTGCGCTCTCAAAATTTTTTTCGCAGTTTCACATGCCCATCTTCAAACGACGATTCCCAAGCAACTAAAAGAGTCTAACTATCGCAATAACTTTCAGAATCTGCGGAATATATTCTAGTTTCATAATAACTTCAACGGGAATTTTGCACGGTGAAACTTTAGGCCCGGGGGGCGTTTTTACGCGGACTTTCGTCAGCCGTCCTGCGCTCTCAAAATTTTTTTCGCAGTTTCACATGCCCATCTTCAAACGACGATTCCCAAGCAACTAAAAGAGTCTAACTATCGCAATAACTTTCAGAATCTGTGGAATATATTCTAGTTTCATAATAACTTCACCGGGAATTTTGCACGGTGAAACTTTAGGCCCGGGGGGCGTTTTTACGCGGACTTTCGGCAGCCGTCCTGCGCTCTCAAAATTTTTTTCGCAGTTTCACATGCCCATCTTCAAACGACGATTCCCAAGCAACTAAAAGAGTCTAACTATCGCAATAACTTTCAGAATCTGCGGAATATATTCTAGTTTCATAATAACTTCACCGGGAATTTTGCACGGTGAAACTTTAGGCCCGGGGGGCGTTTTTACGCGGACTTTCGTCAGCCGTCCTGCGCTCTCAAAATTTTTTTCGCAGTTTCACATGCCCATCTTCAAACGACGATTCCCAAGCAACTAAAAGAGTCTAACTATCGCAATAACTTTCAGAATCTGTGGAATATATTCTAGTTTCATAATAACTTCACCGGGAATTTTGCACGGTGAAACTTTAGGCCCGGGGGGCGTTTTTACGCGGACTTTCGGCAGCCGTCCTGCGCTCTCAAAATTCTTTTCGCAGTTTCACATGCCCATCTTCAAACGACGATTCCCAAGCAACTAAAAGAGTCTAACTATCGCAATAACTTTCAGAATCTGCGGAATATATTCTAGTTTCATAATAACTTCACCGGGAATTTTGCACGGTGAAACTTTAGGCCCGGGGGGCGTTTTTACGCGGACTTTCGTCAGCCGTCCTGCGCTCTCAAAATTTTTTTCGCAGTTTCACATGCCCATCTTCAAACGACGATTCCCAAGCAACTAAAAGAGTCTAACTATCGCAATAACTTTCAGAATCTGTGGAATATATTCTAGTTTCATAATAACTTCACCGGGAATTTTGCACGGTGAAACTTTAGGCCCGGGGGGCGTTTTTACGCGGACTTTCGGCAGCCGTCCTGCGCTCTCAAAATTTTTTTCGCAGTTTCACATGCCCATCTTCAAACGACGATTCCCAAGCAACTAAAAGAGTCTAACTATCGCAATAACTTTCAGAATCTGCGGAATATATTCTAGTTTCATAATAACTTCACCGGGAATTTTGCACGGTGAAACTTTAGGCCCGGGGGGCGTTTTTACGCGGACTTTCGTCAGCCGTCCTGCGCTCTCAAAATTTTTTTCGCAGTTTCACATGCCCATCTTCAAACGACGATTCCCAAGCAACTAAAAGAGTCTAACTATCGCAATAACTTTCAGAATCTGCGGAATATATTCTAGTTTCATAATAACTTCACCGGGAATTTTGCACGGTGAAACTTTAGGCCCGGGGGGCGTTTTTACGCGGACTTTCGTCAGCCGTCCTGCGCTCTCAAAATTTTTTTCGCAGTTTCACATGCCCATCTTCAAACGACGATTCCCAAGCAACTAAAAGAGTCTAACTATCGCAATAACTTTCAGAATCTGTGGAATATATTCTAGTTTCATAATAACTTCACCGGGAATTTTGCACGGTGAAACTTTAGGCCCGGGGGGCGTTTTTACGCGGACTTTCGGCAGCCGTCCTGCGCTCTCAAAATTTTTTTCGCAGTTTCACATGCCCATCTTCAAACGACGATTCCCAAGCAACTAAAAGAGTCTAACTATCGCAATAACTTTCAGAATCTGCGGAATATATTCTAGTTTCATAATAACTTCACCGGGAATTTTGCACGGTGAAACTTTAGGCCCGGGGGGCGTTTTTACGCGGACTTTCGTCAGCCGTCCTGCGCTCTCAAAATTTTTTTCGCAGTTTCACATGCCCATCTTCAAACGACGATTCCCAAGCAACTAAAAGAGTCTAACTATCGCAATAACTTTCAGAATCTGTGGAATATATTCTAGTTTCATAATAACTTCACCGGGAATTTTGCACGGTGAAACTTTAGGCCCGGGGGGCGTTTTTACGCGGACTTTCGGCAGCCGTCCTGCGCTCTCAAAATTTTTTTCGCAGTTTCACATGCCCATCTTCAAACGACGATTCCCAAGCAACTAAAAGAGTCTAACTATCGCAATAACTTTCAGAATCTGCGGAATATATTCTAGTTTCATAATAACTTCACCGGGAATTTTGCACGGTGAAACTTTAGGCCCGGGGGGCGTTTTTACGCGGACTTTCGTCAGCCGTCCTGCGCTCTCAAAATTTTTTTCGCAGTTTCACATGCCCATCTTCAAACGACGATTCCCAAGCAACTAAAAGAGTCTAACTATCGCAATAACTTTCAGAATCTGTGGAATATATTCTAGTTTCATAATAACTTCACCGGGAATTTTGCACGGTGAAACTTTAGGCCCGGGGGGCGTTTTTACGCGGACTTTCGGCAGCCGTCCTGCGCTCTCAAAATTTTTTTCGCAGTTTCACATGCCCATCTTCAAACGACGATTCCTAAGCAACTAAAAGAGTCTAACTATCGCAATAACTTTCAGAATCTGCGGAATATATTCTAGTTTCATAATAACTTCACCGGGAATTTTGCACGGTGAAACTTTAGGCCCGGGGGGCGTTTTTACGCGGACTTTCGTCAGCCGTCCTGCGCTCTCAAAATTTTTTTCGCAGTTTCACATGCCCATCTTCAAACGACGATTCCCAAGCAACTAAAAGAGTCTAACTATCGCAATAACTTTCAGAATCTGTGGAATATATTCTAGTTTCATAATAACTTCACCGGGAATTTTGCACGGTGAAACTTTAGGCCCGGGGGGCGTTTTTACGCGGACTTTCGGCAGCCGTCCTGCGCTCTCAAAATTTTTTTCGCAGTTTCACATGCCCATCTTCAAACGACGATTCCCAAGCAACTAAAAGAGTCTAACTATCGCAATAACTTTCAGAATCTGCGGAATATATTCTAGTTTCATAATAACTTCACCGGGAATTTTGCACGGGGAAACTTTAGGCCCGGGGGGCGTTTTTACGCGGACTTTCGTCAGCCGTCCTGCGCTCTCAAAATTTTTTTCGCAGTTTCACATGCCCATCTTCAAACGACGATTCCCAAGCAACTAAAAGAGTCTAACTATCGCAATAACTTTCAGAATCTGTGGAATATATTCTAGTTTCATAATAACTTCACCGGGAATTTTGCACGGTGAAACTTTAGGCCCGGGGGGCGTTTTTACGCGGACTTTCGGCAGCCGTCCTGCGCTCTCAAAATTTTTTTCGCAGTTTCACATGCCCATCTTCAAACGACGATTCCCAAGCAACTAAAAGAGTCTAACTATCGCAATAACTTTCAGAATCTGCGGAATATATTCTAGTTTCATAATAACTTCACCGGGAATTTTGCACGGTGAAACTTTAGGCCCGGGGGGCGTTTTTACGCGGACTTTCGGCAGCCGTCCTGCGCTCTCAAAATTTTTTTCGCAGTTTCACATGCCCATCTTCAAACGACGATTCCCAAGCAACTAAAAGAGTCTAACTATCGCAATAACTTTCAGAATCTGCGGAATATATTCTAGTTTCATAATAACTTCACCGGGAATTTTGCACGGTGAAACTTTAGGTTCCGGGGGGCGTTTTTACGCGGACTTTCGTCAGCCGTCCTGCGCTCTCAAAATTTTTTTCGCAGTTTCACATGCCCATCTTCAAACGACGATTCCCAAGCAACTAAAAGAGTCTAACTATCGCAATAACTTTCAGAATCTGTGGAATATATTCTAGTTTCATAATAACTTCACCGGGAATTTTGCACGGTGAAACTTTAGGCCCGGGGGGCGTTTTTACGCGGACTTTCGGCAGCCGTCCTGCGCTCTCAAAATTTTTTTCGCAGTTTCACATGCCCATCTTCAAACGACGATTCCCAAGCAACTAAAAGAGTCTAACTATCGCAATAACTTTCAGAATCTGCGGAATATATTCTAGTTTCATAATAACTTCACCGGGAATTTTGCACGGTGAATCTTTAGGCCCGGGGGGCGTTTTTACGCGGACTTTCGTCAGCCGTCCTGCGCTCTCAAAATTTTTTTCGCAGTTTCACATGCCCATCTTCAAACGACGATTCCCAAGCAACTAAAAGAGTCTAACTATCGCAATAACTTTCAGAATCTGTGGAATATATTCTAGTTTCATAATAACTTCACCGGGAATTTTGCACGGTGAAACTTTAGGCCCGGGGGGCGTTTTTACGCGGACTTTCGGCAGCCGTCCTGCGCTCTCAAAATTTTTTTCGCAGTTTCACATGCCCATCTTCAAACGACGATTCCCAAGCAACTAAAAGAGTCTAACTATCGCAATAACTTTCAGAATCTGTGGAATATATTCTAGTTTCATAATAACTTCACCGGGAATTTTGCACGGTGAAACTTTAGGCCCGGGGGGCGTTTTTACGCGGACTTTCGGCAGCCGTCCTGCGCTCTCAAAATTTTTTTCGCAGTTTCACATGCCCATCTTCAAACGACGATTCCCAAGCAACTAAAAGAGTCTAACTATCGCAATAACTTTCAGAATCTGCGGAATATATTCTAGTTTCATAATAACTTCACCGGGAATTTTGCACGGTGAAACTTTAGGCCCGGGGGGCGTTTTTACGCGGACTTTCGTCAGCCGTCCTGCGCTCTCAAAATTTTTTTCGCAGTTTCACATGCCCATCTTCAAACGACGATTCCCAAGCAACTAAAAGAGTCTAACTATCGCAATAACTTTCAGAATCTGTGGAATATATTCTAGTTTCATAATACCTTCACCGGGAATTTTGCACGGTGAAACTTTAGGCCCGGGGGGCGTTTTTACGCGGACTTTCGGCAGCCGTCCTGCGCTCTCAAAATTTTTTTCGCAGTTTCACATGCCCATCTTCAAACGACGATTCCCAAGCAACTAAAAGAGTCTAACTATCGCAATAACTTTCAGAATCTGCGGAATATATTCTAGTTTCATAATAACTTCACCGGGAATTTTGCACGGTGAAACTTTAGGCCCGGGGGGCGTTTTTACGCGGACTTTCGTCAGCCGTCCTGCGCTCTCAAAATTTTTTTCGCAGTTTCACATGCCCATCTTCAAACGACGATTCCCAAGCAACTAAAAGAGTCTAACTATCGCAATAACTTTCAGAATCTGCGGAATATATTCTAGTTTCATAATAACTTCACCGGGAATTTTGCACGGTGAAACTTTAGGCCCGGGGGGCGTTTTTACGCGGACTTTCGTCAGCCGTCCTGCGCTCTCAAAATTTTTTTCGCAGTTTCACATGCCCATCTTCAAACGACGATTCCCAAGCAACTAAAAGAGTCTAACTATCGCAATAACTTTCAGAATCTGCGGAATATATTCTAGTTTCATAATAACTTCACCGGGAATTTTGCACGGTGAAACTTTAGGCCCGGGGGGCGTTTTTACGCGGACTTTCGTCAGCCGTCCTGCGCTCTCAAAATTTTTTTCGCAGTTTCACATGCCCATCTTCAAACGACGATTCCCAAGCAACTAAAAGAGTCTAACTATCGCAATAACTTTCAGAATCTGTGGAATATATTCTAGTTTCATAATAACTTCACCGGGAATTTTGCACGGTGAAACTTTAGGCCCGGGGGGCGTTTTTACGCGGACTTTCGGCAGCCGTCCTGCGCTCTCAAAATTTTTTTCGCAGTTTCACATGCCCATCTTCAAACGACGATTCCCAAGCAACTAAAAGAGTCTAACTATCGCAATAACTTTCAGAATCTGCGGAATATATTCTAGTTTCATAATAACTTCACCGGGAATTTTGCACGGTGAAACTTTAGGCCCGGGGGGCGTTTTTACGCGGACTTTCGTCAGCCGTCCTGCGCTCTCAAAATTTTTTTCGCAGTTTCACATGCCCATCTTCAAACGGCGATTCCCAAGCAACTAAAAGAGTCTAACTATCGCAATAACTTTCAGAATCTGTGGAATATATTCTAGTTTCATAATAACTTCACCGGGAATTTTCCACGGTGAAACTTTAGGCCCGGGGGGCGTTTTTACGCGGACTTTCGGCAGCCGTCCTGCGCTCTCAAAATTTTTTTCGCAGTTTCACATGCCCATCTTCAAACGACGATTCCCAAGCAACTAAAAGAGTCTAACTATCGCAATAACTTTCAGAATCTGCGGAATATATTCTAGTTTCATAATAACTTCACCGGGAATTTTGCACGGTGAAACTTTAGGCCCGGGGGGCGTTTTTACGCGGACTTTCGTCAGCCGTCCTGCGCTCTCAAAATTTTTTTCGCAGTTTCACATGCCCATCTTCAAACGACGATTCCCAAGCAACTAAAAGAGTCTAACTATCGCAATAACTTTCAGAATCTGTGGAATATATTCTAGTTTCATAATAACTTCACCGGGAATTTTGCACGGTGAAACTTTAGGCCCGGGGGGCGTTTTTACGCGGACTTTCGGCAGCCGTCCTGCGCTCTCAAAATTTTTTTCGCAGTTTCACATGCCCATCTTCAAACGACGATTCCCAAGCAACTAAAAGAGTCTAACTATCGCAATAACTTTCAGAATCTGTGGAATATATTCTAGTTTCATAATAACTTCACCGGGAATTTTGCACGGTGAAACTTTAGGCCCGGGGGGCGTTTTTACGCGGACTTTCGTCAGCCGTCCTGCGCTCTCAAAATTTTTTTCGCAGTTTCACATGCCCATCTTCAAACGACGATTCCCAAGCAACTAAAAGAGTCTAACTATCGCAATAACTTTCAGAATCTGTGGAATATATTCTAGTTTCATAATAATTTCACCGGGAATTTTGCACGGTGAAACTTTAGGCCCGGGGGGCGTTTTTACGCGGACTTTCGGCAGCCGTCCTGCGCTCTCAAAATTTTTTTCGCAGTTTCACATGCCCATCTTCAAACGACGATTCCCAAGCAACTAAAAGAGTCTAACTATCGCAATAACTTTCAGAATCTGTGGAATATATTCTAGTTTCATAATAACTTCACCGGGAATTTTGCACGGTGAAACTTTAGGCCCGGGGGGCGTTTTTACGCGGACTTTCGGCAGCCGTCCTGCGCTCTCAAAATTTTTTTCGCAGTTTCACATGCCCATCTTCAAACGACGATTCCCAAGCAACTAAAAGAGTCTAACTATCGCAATAACTTTCAGAATCTGCGGAATATATTCTAGTTTCATAATAACTTCACCGGGAATTTTGCACGGTGAAACTTTAGGCCCGGGGGGCGTTTTTACGCGGACTTTCGTCAGCCGTCCTGCGCTCTCAAAATTTTTTTCGCAGTTTCACATGCCCATCTTCAAACGACGATTCCCAAGCAACTAAAAGAGTCTAACTATCGCAATAACTTTCAGAATCTGTGGAATATATTCTAGTTTCATAATAACTTCACCGGGAATTTTGCACGGTGAAACTTTAGGCCCGGGGGGCGTTTTTACGCGGACTTTCGGCAGCCGTCCTGCGCTCTCAAAATTTTTTTCGCAGTTTCACATGCCCATCTTCAAACGACGATTCCCAAGCAACTAAAAGAGTCTAACTATCGCAATAGCTTTCAGAATCTGCGGAATATATTCTAGTTTCATAATAACTTCACCGGGAATTTTGCACGGTGAAACTTTAGGCCCGGGGGGCGTTTTTACGCGGACTTTCGTCAGCCGTCCTGCGCTCTCAAAATTTTTTTCGCAGTTTCACATGCCCATCTTCAAACGACGATTCCCAAGCAACTAAAAGAGTCTAACTATCGCAATAACTTTCAGAATCTGTGGAATATATTCTAGTTTCATAATAACTTCACCGGGAATTTTGCACGGTGAAACTTTAGGCCCGGGGGGCGTTTTTACGCGGACTTTCGGCAGCCGTCCTGCGCTCTCAAAATTTTTTTCGCAGTTTCACATGCCCATCTTCAAACGACGATTCCCAAGCAACTAAAAGAGTCTAACTATCGCAATAACTTTCAGAATCTGCGGAATATATTCTAGTTTCATAATAACTTCACCGGGAATTTTGCACGGTGAAACTTTAGGCCCGGGGGGCGTTTTTACGCGGACTTTCGTCAGCCGTCCTGCGCTCTCAAAATTTTTTTCGCAGTTTCATATGCCCATCTTCAAACGACGATTCCAAAGCAACTAAAAGAGTCTAACTATCGCAATAACTTTCAGAATCTGTGGAATATATTCTAGTTTCATAATAACTTCACCGGGAATTTTGCACGGTGAAACTTTAGGCCCGGGGGGCGTTTTTACGCGGACTTTCGGCAGCCGTCCTGCGCTCTCAAAATTTTTTTCGCAGTTTCACATGCCCATCTTCAAACGACGATTCCCAAGCAACTAAAAGAGTCTAACTATCGCAATAACTTTCAGAATCTGCGGAATATATTCTAGTTTCATAATAACTTCACCGGGAATTTTGCACGGTGAAACTTTAGGCCCGGGGGGCGTTTTTACGCGGACTTTCGTCAGCCGTCCTGCGCTCTCAAAATTTTTTTCGCAGTTTCACATGCCCATCTTCAAACGACGATTCCCAAGCAACTAAAAGAGTCTAACTATCGCAATAACTTTCAGAATCTGTGGAATATATTCTAGTTTCATAATAACTTCACCGGGAATTTTGCACGGTGAAACTTTAGGCCCGGGGGGCGTTTTTACGCGGACTTTCGGCAGCCGTCCTGCGCTCTCAAAATTTTTTTCGCAGTTTCACATGCCCATCTTCAAACGACGATTCCCAAGCAACTAAAAGAGTCTAACTATCGCAATAACTTTCAGAATCTGCGGAATATATTCTAGTTTCATAATAACTTCACCGGGAATTTTGCACGGTGAAACTTTAGGCCCGGGGGGCGTTTTTACGCGGACTTTCGTCAGCCGTCCTGCGCTCTCAAAATTTTTTTCGCAGTTTCACATGCCCATCTTCAAACGGCGATTCCCAAGCAACTAAAAGAGTCTAACTATCGCAATAACTTTCAGAATCTGTGGAATATATTCTAGTTTCATAATAACTTCACCGGGAATTTTGCACGGTGAAACTTTAGGCCCGGGGGGCGTTTTTACGCGGACTTTCGGCAGCCGTCCTGCGCTCTCAAAATTTTTTTCGCAGTTTCACATGCCCATCTTCAAACGACGATTCCCAAGCAACTAAAAGAGTCTAACTATCGCAATAACTTTCAGAATCTGCGGAATATATTCTAGTTTCATAATAACTTCACCGGGAATTTTGCACGGTGAAACTTTAGGCCCGGGGGGCGTTTTTACGCGGACTTTCGTCAGCCGTCCTGCGCTCTCAAAATTTTTTTCGCAGTTTCACATGCCCATCTTCAAACGGCGATTCCCAAGCAACTAAAAGAGTCTAACTATCGCAATAACTTTCAGAATCTGTGGAATATATTCTAGTTTCATAATAACTTCACCGGGAATTTTGCACGGTGAAACTTTAGGCCCGGGGGGCGTTTTTACGCGGACTTTCGGCAGCCGTCCTGCGCTCTCAAAATTTTTTTCGCAGTTTCACATGCCCATCTTCAAACGACGATTCCCAAGCAACTAAAAGAGTCTAACTATCGCAATAACTTTCAGAATCTGCGGAATATATTCTAGTTCCATAATAACTTCACCGGGAATTTTGCACGGTGAAACTTTAGACCCGGGGGGCGTTTTTACGCGGACTTTCGTCAGCCGTCCTGCGCTCTCAAAATTTTTTTCGCAGTTTCACATGCCCATCTTCAAACGACGATTCCCAAGCAACTAAAAGAGTCTAACTATCGCAATAACTTTCAGAATCTGTGGAATATATTCTAGTTTCATAATAACTTCACCGGGAATTTTGCACGGTGAAACTTTAGGCCCGGGGGGCGTTTTTACGCGGACTTTCGGCAGCCGTCCTGCGCTCTCAAAATTTTTTTCGCAGTTTCACATGCCCATCTTCAAACGACGATTCCCAAGCAACTAAAAGAGTCTAACTATCGCAATAACTTTCAGAATCTGTGGAATATATTCTAGTTTCATAATAACTTCACCGGGAATTTTGCACGGTGAAACTTTAGGCCCGGGGGGCGTTTTTACGCGGACTTTCGGCAGCCGTCCTGCGCTCTCAAAATTTTTTTCGCAGTTTCACATGCCCATCTTCAAACGACGATTCCCAAGCAACTAAAAGAGTCTAACTATCGCAATAACTTTCATAATCTGCGGAATATATTCTAGTTTCATAATAACTTCACCGGGAATTTTGCACGGTGAAACTTTAGGCCCGGGGGGCGTTTTTTCGCGGACTTTCGTCAGCCGTCCTGCGCTCTCAAAATTTTTTTCGCAGTTTCACATGCCCATCTTCAAACGACGATTCCCAAGCAACTAAAAGAGTCTAACTATCGCAATAACTTTCAGAATCTGTGGAATATATTCTAGTTTCATAATAACTTCACCGGGAATTTTGCACGGTGAAACTTTAGGCCCGGGGGGCGTTTTTACGCGGACTTTCGGCAGCCGTCCTGCGCTCTCAAAATTTTTTTCGCAGTTTCACATGCCCATCTTCAAACGACGATTCCCAAGCAACTAAAAGAGTCTAACTATCGCAATAGCTTTCAGAATCTGCGGAATATATTCTAGTTTCATAATAACTTCACCGGGAATTTTGCACGGTGAAACTTTAGGCCCGGGGGGCGTTTTTACGCGGACTTTCGTCAGCCGTCCTGCGCTCTCAAAATTTTTTTCGCAGTTTCACATGCCCATCTTCAAACGACGATTCCCAAGCAACTAAAAGAGTCTAACTATCGCAATAACTTTCAGAATCTGTGGAATATATTCTAGTTTCATAATAACTTCACCGGGAATTTTGCACGGTGAAACTTTAGGCCCGGGGGGCGTTTTTACGCGGACTTTCGTCAGCCGTCCTGCGCTCTCAAAATTTTTTTCGCAGTTTCACATGCCCATCTTCAAACGACGATTCCCAAGCAACTAAAAGAGTCTAACTATCGCAATAACTTTCAGAATCTGTGGAATATATTCTAGTTTCATAATAACTTCACCGGGAATTTTGCACGGTGAAACTTTAGGCCCGGGGGGCGTTTTTACGCGGACTTTCGGCAGCCGTCCTGCGCTCTCAAAATTTTTTTCGCAGTTTCACATGCCCATCTTCAAACGACGATTCCCAAGCAACTAAAAGAGTCTAACTATCGCAATAACTTTCAGAATCTGCGGAATATATTCTAGTTTCATAATAACTTCACCGGGAATTTTGCACGGTGAAACTTTAGGCCCGGGGGGCGTTTTTACGCGGACTTTCGTCAGCCGTCCTGCGCTCTCAAAATTTTTTTCGCAGTTTCACATGCCCATCTTCAAACGACGATTCCCAAGCAACTAAAAGAGTCTAACTATCGCAATAACTTTCAGAATCTGTGGAATATATTCTAGTTTCATAATAACTTCACCGGGAATTTTGCACGGTGAAACTTTAGGCCCGGGGGGCGTTTTTACGCGGACTTTCGGCAGCCGTCCTGCGCTCTCAAAATTTTTTTCGCAGTTTCACATGCCCATCTTCAAACGACGATTCCCAAGCAACTAAAAGAGTCTAACTATCGCAATAACTTTCAGAATCTGCGGAATATATTCTAGTTTCATAATAACTTCACCGGGAATTTTGCACGGTGAAACTTTAGGCCCGGGGGGCGTTTTTACGCGGACTTTCGGCAGCCGTCCTGCGCTCTCAAAATTTTTTTCGCAGTTTCACATGCCCATCTTCAAACGACGATTCCCAAGCAACTAAAAGAGTCTAACTATCGCAATAACTTTCAGAATCTGCGGAATATATTCTAGTTTCATAATAACTTCACCGGGAATTTTGCACGGTGAAACTTTAGGCCCGGGGGGCGTTTTTACGCGGACTTTCGTCAGCCGTCCTGCGCTCTCAAAATTTTTTTCGCAGTTTCACATGCCCATCTTCAAACGACGATTCCCAAGCAACTAAAAGAGTCTAACTATCGCAATAACTTTCAGAATCTGTGGAATATATTCTAGTTTCATAATAACTTCACCGGGAATTTTGCACGGTGAAACTTTAGGCCCGGGGGGCGTTTTTACGCGGACTTTCGGCAGCCGTCCTGCGCTCTCAAAATTTTTTTCGCAGTTTCACATGCCCATCTTCAAACGACGATTCCCAAGCAACTAAAAGAGTCTAACTATCGCAATAACTTTCAGAATCTGCGGAATATATTCTAGTTTCATAATAACTTCACCGGGAATTTTGCACGGTGAAACTTTAGGCCCGGGGGGCGTTTTTACGCGGACTTTCGTCAGCCGTCCTGCGCTCTCAAAATTTTTTTCGCAGTTTCACATGCCCATCTTCAAACGACGATTCCCAAGCAACTAAAAGAGTCTAACTATCGCAATAACTTTCAGAATCTGTGGAATATATTCTAGTTTCATAATAACTTCACCGGGAATTTTGCACGGTGAAACTTTAGGCCCGGGGGGCGTTTTTACGCGGACTTTCGGCAGCCGTCCTGCGCTCTCAAAATTTTTTTCGCAGTTTCACATGCCCATCTTCAAACGACGATTCCCAAGCAACTAAAAGAGTCTAACTATCGCAATAACTTTCAGAATCTGTGGAATATATTCTAGTTTCATAATAACTTCACCGGGAATTTTGCACGGTGAAACTTTAGGCCCGGGGGGCGTTTTTACGCGGACTTTCGGCAGCCGTCCTGCGCTCTCAAAATTTTTTTCGCAGTTTCACATGCCCATCTTCAAACGACGATTCCCAAGCAACTAAAAGAGTCTAACTATCGCAATAGCTTTCAGAATCTGCGGAATATATTCTAGTTTCATAATAACTTCACCGGGAATTTTGCACGGTGAAACTTTAGGCCCGGGGGGCGTTTTTACGCGGACTTTCGTCAGCCGTCCTGCGCTCTCAAAATTTTTTTCGCAGTTTCACATGCCCATCTTCAAACGACGATTCCCAAGCAACTAAAAGAGTCTAACTATCGCAATAACTTTCAGAATCTGTGGAATATATTCTAGTTTCATAATAACTTCACCGGGAATTTTGCACGGTGAAACTTTAGGCCCGGGGGGCGTTTTTACGCGGACTTTCGTCAGCCGTCCTGCGCTCTCAAAATTTTTTTCGCAGTTTCACATGCCCATCTTCAAACGACGATTCCCAAGCAACTAAAAGAGTCTAACTATCGCAATAACTTTCAGAATCTGTGGAATATATTCTAGTTTCATAATAACTTCACCGGGAATTTTGCACGGTGAAACTTTAGGCCCGGGGGGCGTTTTTACGCGGACTTTCGGCAGCCGTCCTGCGCTCTCAAAATTTTTTTCGCAGTTTCACATGCCCATCTTCAAACGACGATTCCCAAGCAACTAAAAGAGTCTAACTATCGCAATAACTTTCAGAATCTGCGGAATATATTCTAGTTTCATAATAACTTCACCGGGAATTTTGCACGGTGAAACTTTAGGCCCGGGGGGCGTTTTTACGCGGACTTTCGTCAGCCGTCCTGCGCTCTCAAAATTTTTTTCGCAGTTTCACATGCCCATCTTCAAACGACGATTCCCAAGCAACTAAAAGAGTCTAACTATCGCAATAACTTTCAGAATCTGTGGAATATATTCTAGTTTCATAATAACTTCACCGGGAATTTTGCACGGTGAAACTTTAGGCCCGGGGGGCGTTTTTACGCGGACTTTCGGCAGCCGTCCTGCGCTCTCAAAATTTTTTTCGCAGTTTCACATGCCCATCTTCAAACGACGATTCCCAAGCAACTAAAAGAGTCTAACTATCGCAATAACTTTCAGAATCTGCGGAATATATTCTAGTTTCATAATAACTTCACCGGGAATTTTGCACGGTGAAACTTTAGGCCCGGGGGGCGTTTTTACGCGGACTTTCGGCAGCCGTCCTGCGCTCTCAAAATTTTTTTCGCAGTTTCACATGCCCATCTTCAAACGACGATTCCCAAGCAACTAAAAGAGTCTAACTATCGCAATAACTTTCAGAATCTGCGGAATATATTCTAGTTTCATAATAACTTCACCGGGAATTTTGCACGGTGAAACTTTAGGCCCGGGGGGCGTTTTTACGCGGACTTTCGTCAGCCGTCCTGCGCTCTCAAAATTTTTTTCGCAGTTTCACATGCCCATCTTCAAACGACGATTCCCAAGCAACTAAAAGAGTCTAACTATCGCAATAACTTTCAGAATCTGTGGAATATATTCTAGTTTCATAATAACTTCACCGGGAATTTTGCACGGTGAAACTTTAGGCCCGGGGGGCGTTTTTACGCGGACTTTCGGCAGCCGTCCTGCGCTCTCAAAATTTTTTTCGCAGTTTCACATGCCCATCTTCAAACGACGATTCCCAAGCAACTAAAAGAGTCTAACTATCGCAATAACTTTCAGAATCTGCGGAATATATTCTAGTTTCATAATAACTTCACCGGGAATTTTGCACGGTGAAACTTTAGGCCCGGGGGGCGTTTTTACGCGGACTTTCGTCAGCCGTCCTGCGCTCTCAAAATTTTTTTCGCAGTTTCACATGCCCATCTTCAAACGACGATTCCCAAGCAACTAAAAGAGTCTAACTATCGCAATAACTTTCAGAATCTGTGGAATATATTCTAGTTTCATAATAACTTCACCGGGAATTTTGCACGGTGAAACTTTAGGCCCGGGGGGCGTTTTTACGCGGACTTTCGGCAGCCGTCCTGCGCTCTCAAAATTTTTTTCGCAGTTTCACATGCCCATCTTCAAACGACGATTCCCAAGCAACTAAAAGAGTCTAACTATCGCAATAACTTTCAGAATCTGTGGAATATATTCTAGTTTCATAATAACTTCACCGGGAATTTTGCACGGTGAAACTTTAGGCCCGGGGGGCGTTTTTACGCGGACTTTCGGCAGCCGTCCTGCGCTCTCAAAATTTTTTTCGCAGTTTCACATGCCCATCTTCAAACGACGATTCCCAAGCAACTAAAAGAGTCTAACTATCGCAATAACTTTCAGAATCTGCGGAATATATTCTAGTTTCATAATAACTTCACCGGGAATTTTGCACGGTGAAACTTTAGGCCCGGGGGGCGTTTTTACGCGGACTTTCGTCAGCCGTCCTGCGCTCTCAAAATTTTTTTCGCAGTTTCACATGCCCATCTTCAAACGACGATTCCCAAGCAACTAAAAGAGTCTAACTATCGCAATAACTTTCAGAATCTGTGGAATATATTCTAGTTTCATAATAACTTCACCGGGAATTTTGCACGGTGAAACTTTAGGCCCGGGGGGCGTTATTACGCGGACTTTCGTCAGCCGTCCTGCGCTCTCAAAATTTTTTTCGCAGTTTCACATGCCCATCTTCAAACGACGATTCCCAAGCAACTAAAAGAGTCTAACTATCGCAATAACTTTCAGAATCTGCGGAATATATTCTAGTTTCATAATAACTTCACCGGGAATTTTGCACGGTGAAACTTTAGGCCCGGGGGGCGTTTTTACGCGGACTTTCGTCAGCCGTCCTGCGCTCTCAAAATTTTTTTCGCAGTTTCACATGCCCATCTTCAAACGACGATTCCCAAGCAACTAAAAGAGTCTAACTATCGCAATAACTTTCAGAATCTGTGGAATATATTCTAGTTTCATAATAACTTCACCGGGAATTTTGCACGGTGAAACTTTAGGCCCGGGGGGCGTTTTTACGCGGACTTTCGGCAGCCGTCCTGCGCTCTCAAAATTTTTTTCGCAGTTTCACATGCCCATCTTCAAACGACGATTCCCAAGCAACTAAAAGAGTCTAACTATCGCAATAACTTTCAGAATCTGCGGAATATATTCTAGTTTCATAATAACTTCACCGGGAATTTTGCACGGTGAAACTTTAGGCCCGGGGGGCGTTTTTACGCGGACTTTCGTCAGCCGTCCTGCGCTCTCAAAATTTTTTTCGCAGTTTCACATGCCCATCTTCAAACGGCGATTCCCAAGCAACTAAAAGAGTCTAACTATCGCAATAACTTTCAGAATCTGTGGAATATATTCTAGTTTCATAATAACTTCACCGGGAATTTTGCACGGTGAAACTTTAGGCCCGGGGGGCGTTTTTACGCGGACTTTCGGCAGCCGTCCTGCGCTCTCAAAATTTTTTTCGCAGTTTCACATGCCCATCTTCAAACGACGATTCCCAAGCAACTAAAAGAGTCTAACTATCGCAATAACTTTCAGAATCTGCGGAATATATTCTAGTTTCATAATAACTTCACCGGGAATTTTGCACGGTGAAACTTTAGGCCCGGGGGGCGTTTTTACGCGGACTTTCGTCAGCCGTCCTGCGCTCTCAAAATTTTTTTCGCAGTTTCACATGCCCATCTTCAAACGACGATTCCCAAGCAACTAAAAGAGTCTAACTATCGCAATAACTTTCAGAATCTGTGGAATATATTCTAGTTTCATAATAACTTCACCGGGAATTTTGCACGGTGAAACTTTAGGCCCGGGGGGCGTTTTTACGCGGACTTTCGTCAGCCGTCCTGCGCTCTCAAAATTTTTTTCGCAGTTTCACATGCCCATCTTCAAACGACGATTCCCAAGCAACTAAAAGAGTCTAACTATCGCAATAACTTTCAGAATCTGTGGAATATATTCTAGTTTCATAATAACTTCACCGGGAATTTTGCACGGTGAAACTTTAGGCCCGGGGGGCGTTTTTACGCGGACTTTCGGCAGCCGTCCTGCGCTCTCAAAATTTTTTTCGCAGTTTCACATGCCCATCTTCAAACGACGATTCCCAAGCAACTAAAAGAGTCTAACTATCGCAATAACTTTCATAATCTGCGGAATATATTCTAGTTTCATAATAACTTCACCGGGAATTTTGCACGGTGAAACTTTAGGCCCGGGGGGCGTTTTTACGCGGACTTTCGTCAGCCGTCCTGCGCTCTCAAAATTTTTTTCGCAGTTTCACATGCCCATCTTCAAACGACGATTCCCAAGCAACTAAAAGAGTCTAACTATCGCAATAACTTTCAGAATCTGTGGAATATATTCTAGTTTCATAATAACTTCACCGGGAATTTTGCACGGTGAAACTTTAGGCCCGGGGGGCGTTTTTACGCGGACTTTCGGCAGCCGTCCTGCGCTCTCAAAATTTTTTTCGCAGTTTCACATGCCCATCTTCAAACGACGATTCCCAAGCAACTAAAAGAGTCTAACTATCGCAATAACTTTCAGAATCTGCGGAATATATTCTAGTTTCATAATAACTTCACCGGGAATTTTGCACGGTGAAACTTTAGGCCCGGGGGGCGTTTTTACGCGGACTTTCGTCAGCCGTCCTGCGCTCTCAAAATTTTTTTCGCAGTTTCACATGCCCATCTTCAAACGACGATTCCCAAGCAACTAAAAGAGTCTAACTATCGCAATAACTTTCAGAATCTGTGGAATATATTCTAGTTTCATAATAACTTCACCGGGAATTTTGCACGGTGAAACTTTAGGCCCGGGGGGCGTTTTTACGCGGACTTTCGGCAGCCGTCCTGCGCTCTCAAAATTTTTTTCGCAGTTTCACATGCCCATCTTCAAACGACGATTCCCAAGCAACTAAAAGAGTCTAACTATCGCAATAACTTTCAGAATCTGCGGAATATATTCTAGTTTCATAATAACTTCACCGGGAATTTTGCACGGTGAAACTTTAGGCCCGGGGGGCGTTTTTACGCGGACTTTCGTCAGCCATCCTGCGCTCTCAAAATTTTTTTCGCAGTTTCACATGCCCATCTTCAAACGACGATTCCCAAGCAACTAAAAGAGTCTAACTATCGCAATAACTTTCAGAATCTGTGGAATATATTCTAGTTTCATAATAACTTCACCGGGAATTTTGCACGGTGAAACTTTAGGCCCGGGGGGCGTTTTTACGCGGACTTTCGGCAGCCGTCCTGCGCTCTCAAAATTTTTTTCGCAGTTTCACATGCCCATCTTCAAACGACGATTCCCAAGCAACTAAAAGAGTCTAACTATCGCAATAACTTTCAGAATCTGCGGAATATATTCTAGTTTCATAATAACTTCACCGGGAATTTTGCACGGTGAAACTTTAGGCCCGGGGGGCGTTTTTACGCGGACTTTCGTCAGCCGTCCTGCGCTCTCAAAATTTTTTTCGCAGTTTCACATGCCCATCTTCAAACGACGATTCCCAAGCAACTAAAAGAGTCTAACTATCGCAATAACTTTCAGAATCTGTGGAATATATTCTAGTTTCATAATAACTTCACCGGGAATTTTGCACGGTGAAACTTTAGGCCCGGGGGGCGTTTTTACGCGGACTTTCGGCAGCCGTCCTGCGCTCTCAAAATTTTTTTCGCAGTTTCACATGCCCATCTTCAAACGACGATTCCCAAGCAACTAAAAGAGTCTAACTATCGCAATAACTTTCAGAATCTGCGGAATATATTCTAGTTTCATAATAACTTCACCGGGAATTTTGCACGGTGAAACTTTAGGCCCGGGGGGCGTTTTTACGCGGACTTTCGTCAGCCGTCCTGCGCTCTCAAAATTTTTTTCGCAGTTTCACATGCCCATCTTCAAACGACGATTCCCAAGCAACTAAAAGAGTCTAACTATCGCAATAACTTTCAGAATCTGTGGAATATATTCTAGTTTCATAATAACTTCACCGGGAATTTTGCACGGTGAAACTTTAGGCCCGGGGGGCGTTTTTACGCGGACTTTCGGCAGCCGTCCTGCGCTCTCAAAATTTTTTTCGCAGTTTCACATGCCCATCTTCAAACGACGATTCCCAAGCAACTAAAAGAGTCTAACTATCGCAATAACTTTCAGAATCTGCGGAATATATTCTAGTTTCATAATAACTTCACCGGGAATTTTGCACGGTGAAACTTTAGGCCCGGGGGGCGTTTTTACGCGGACTTTCGTCAGCCGTCCTGCGCTCTCAAAATTTTTTTCGCAGTTTCACATGCCCATCTTCAAACGACGATTCCCAAGCAACTAAAAGAGTCTAACTATCGCAATAACTTTCAGAATCTGTGGAATATATTCTAGTTTCATAATAACTTCACCGGGAATTTTGCACGGTGAAACTTTAGGCCCGGGGGGCGTTTTTACGCGGACTTTCGTCAGCCGTCCTGCGCTCTCAAAATTTTTTTCGCAGTTTCACATGCCCATCTTCAAACGACGATTCCCAAGCAACTAAAAGAGTCTAACTATCGCAATAACTTTCAGAATCTGTGGAATATATTCTAGTTTCATAATAACTTCACCGGGAATTTTGCACGGTGAAACTTTAGGCCCGGGGGGCGTTTTTACGCGGACTTTCGGCAGCCGTCCTGCGCTCTCAAAATTTTTTTCGCAGTTTCACATGCCCATCTTCAAACGACGATTCCCAAGCAACTAAAAGAGTCTAACTATCGCAATAACTTTCAGAATCTGCGGAATATATTCTAGTTTCATAATAACTTCACCGGGAATTTTGCACGGTGAAACTTTAGGCCCGGGGGGCGTTTTTACGCGGACTTTCGTCAGCCGTCCTGCGCTCTCAAAATTTTTTTCGCAGTTTCACATGCCCATCTTCAAACGACGATTCCCAAGCAACTAAAAGAGTCTAACTATCGCAATAACTTTCAGAATCTGTGGAATATATTCTAGTTTCATAATAACTTCACCGGGAATTTTGCACGGTGAAACTTTAGGCCCGGGGGGCGTTTTTACGCGGACTTTCGTCAGCCGTCCTGCGCTCTCAAAATGTTTTTCGCAGTTTCACATGCCCATCTTCAAACGACGATTCCCAAGCAACTAAAAGAGTCTAACTATCGCAATAACTTTCAGAATCTGTGGAATATATTCTAGTTTCATAATAACTTCACCGGGAATTTTGCACGGTGAAACTTTAGGCCCGGGGGGCGTTTTTACGCGGACTTTCGGCAGCCGTCCTGCGCTCTCAAAATTTTTTTCGCAGTTTCACATGCCCATCTTCAAACGACGATTCCCAAGCAACTAAAAGAGTCTAACTATCGCAATAACTTTCAGAATCTGCGGAATATATTCTAGTTTCATAATAACTTCACCGGGAATTTTGCACGGTGAAACTTTAGGCCCGGGGGGCGTTTTTACGCGGACTTTCGTCAGCCGTCCTGCGCTCTCAAAATTTTTTTCGCAGTTTCACATGCCCATCTTCAAACGACGATTCCCAAGCAACTAAAAGAGTCTAACTATCGCAATAACTTTCAGAATCTGTGGAATATATTCTAGTTTCATAATAACTTCACCGGGAATTTTGCACGGTGAAACTTTAGGCCCGGGGGGCGTTTTTACGCGGACTTTCGGCAGCCGTCCTGCGCTCTCAAAATTTTTTTCGCAGTTTCACATGCCCATCTTCAAACGACGATTCCCAAGCAACTAAAAGAGTCTAACTATCGCAATAACTTTCAGAATCTGCGGAATATATTCTAGTTTCATAATAACTTCACCGGGAATTTTGCACGGTGAAACTTTAGGCCCGGGGGGCGTTTTTACGCGGACTTTCGGCAGCCGTCCTGCGCTCTCAAAATTTTTTTCGCAGTTTCACATGCCCATCTTCAAACGACGATTCCCAAGCAACTAAAAGAGTCTAACTATCGCAATAACTTCACCGGGAATTTTGCACGGTGAAACTTTAGGCCCGGGGGGCGTTTTTACGCGGACTTTCGGCAGCCGTCCTGCGCTCTCAAAATTTTTTTCGCAGTTTCACATGCCCATCTTCAAACGACGATTCCCAAGCAACTAAAAGAGTCTAACTATCGCAATAACTTTCAGAATCTGCGGAATATATTCTAGTTTCATAATAACTTCACCGGGAATTTCGCACGGTGAAACTTTAGGCCCGGGGGGCGTTTTTACGCGGACTTTCGTCAGCCGTCCTGCGCTCTCAAAATTTTTTTCGCAGTTTCACATGCCCATCTTCAAACGACGATTCCCAAGCAACTAAAAGAGTCTAACTATCGCAATAACTTTCAGAATCTGTGGAATATATTCTAGTTTCATAATAACTTCACCGGGAATTTTGCACGGTGAAACTTTAGGCCCGGGGGGCGTTTTTACGCGGACTTTCGGCAGCCGTCCTGCGCTCTCAAAATTTTTTTCGCAGTTTCACATGCCCATCTTCAAACGACGATTCCCAAGCAACTAAAAGAGTCTAACTATCGCAATAACTTTCAGAATCTGTGGAATATATTCTAGTTTCATAATAACTTCACCGGGAATTTTGCACGGTGAAACTTTAGGCCCGGGGGGCGTTTTTACGCGGACTTTCGGCAGCCGTCCTGCGCTCTCAAAATTTTTTTCGCAGTTTCACATGCCCATCTTCAAACGACGATTCCCAAGCAACTAAAAGAGTCTAACTATCGCAATAACTTTCAGAATCTGCGGAATATATTCTAGTTTCATAATAACTTCACCGGGAATTTTGCACGGTGAAACTTTAGGCCCGGGGGGCGTTTTTACGCGGACTTTCGTCAGCCGTCCTGCGCTCTCAAAATTTTTTTCGCAGTTTCACATGCCCATCTTCAAACGACGATTCCCAAGCAACTAAAAGAGTCTAACTATCGCAATAACTTTCAGAATCTGTGGAATATATTCTAGTTTCATAATAACTTCACCGGGAATTTTGCACGGTGAAACTTTAGGCCCGGGGGGCGTTTTTACGCGGACTTTCGGCAGCCGTCCTGCGCTCTCAAAATTTTTTTCGCAGTTTCACATGCCCATCTTCAAACGACGATTCCCAAGCAACTAAAAGAGTCTAACTATCGCAATAACTTTCAGAATCTGCGGAATATATTCTAGTTTCATAATAACTTCACCGGGAATTTTGCACGGTGAAACTTTAGGCCCGGGGGGCGTTTTTACGCGGACTTTCGTCAGCCGTCCTGCGCTCTCAAAATTTTTTTCGCAGTTTCACATGCCCATCTTCAAACGACGATTCCCAAGCAACTAAAAGAGTCTAACTATCGCAATAACTTTCAGAATCTGTGGAATATATTCTAGTTTCATAATAACTTCACCGGGAATTTTGCACGGTGAAACTTTAGGCCCGGGGGGCGTTTTTACGCGGACTTTCGGCAGCCGTCCTGCGCTCTCAAAATTTTTTTCGCAGTTTCACATGCCCATCTTCAAACGACGATTCCCAAGCAACTAAAAGAGTCTAACTATCGCAATAACTTTCAGAATCTGCGGAATATATTCTAGTTTCATAATAACTTCACCGGGAATTTTGCACGGTGAAACTTTAGGCCCGGGGGGCGTTTTTACGCGGACTTTCGTCAGCCGTCCTGCGCTCTCAAAATTTTTTTCGCAGTTTCACATGCCCATCTTCAAACGACGATTCCCAAGCAACTAAAAGAGTCTAACTATCGCAATAACTTTCAGAATCTGTGGAATATATTCTAGTTTCATAATAACTTCACCGGGAATTTTGCACGGTGAAACTTTAGGCCCGGGGGGCGTTTTTACGCGGACTTTCGGCAGCCGTCCTGCGCTCTCAAAATTTTTTTCGCAGTTTCACATGCCCATCTTCAAACGACGATTCCCAAGCAACTAAAAGAGTCTAACTATCGCAATAACTTTCAGAATCTGCGGAATATATTCTAGTTTCATAATAACTTCACCGGGAATTTTGCACGGTGAAACTTTAGGCCCGGGGGGCGTTTTTACGCGGACTTTCGTCAGCCGTCCTGCGCTCTCAAAATTTTTTTCGCAGTTTCACATGCCCATCTTCAAACGACGATTCCCAAGCAACTAAAAGAGTCTAACTATCGCAATAACTTTCAGAATCTGTGGAATATATTCTAGTTTCATAATAACTTCACCGGGAATTTTGCACGGTGAAACTTTAGGCCCGGGGGGCGTTTTTACGCGGACTTTCGGCAGCCGTCCTGCGCTCTCAAAATTTTTTTCGCAGTTTCACATGCCCATCTTCAAACGACGATTCCCAAGCAACTAAAAGAGTCTAACTATCGCAATAACTTTCAGAATCTGCGGAATATATTCTAGTTTCATAATAACTTCACCGGGAATTTTGCACGGTGAAACTTTAGGCCCGGGGGGCGTTTTTACGCGGACTTTCGTCAGCCGTCCTGCGCTCTCAAAATTTTTTTCGCAGTTTCACATGCCCATCTTCAAACGACGATTCCCAAGCAACTAAAAGAGTCTAACTATCGCAATAACTTTCAGAATCTGTGGAATATATTCTAGTTTCATAATAACTTCACCGGGAATTTTGCACGGTGAAACTTTAGGCCCGGGGGGCGTTTTTACGCGGACTTTCGTCAGCCGTCCTGCGCTCTCAAAATTTTTTTCGCAGTTTCACATGCCCATCTTCAAACGACGATTCCCAAGCAACTAAAAGAGTCTAACTATCGCAATAACTTTCAGAATCTGTGGAATATATTCTAGTTTCATAATAACTTCACCGGGAATTTTGCACGGTGAAACTTTAGGCCCGGGGGGCGTTTTTACGCGGACTTTCGGCAGCCGTCCTGCGCTCTCAAAATTTTTTTCGCAGTTTCACATGCCCATCTTCAAACGACGATTCCCAAGCAACTAAAAGAGTCTAACTATCGCAATAACTTTCAGAATCTGCGGAATATATTCTAGTTTCATAATAACTTCACCGGGAATTTTGCACGGTGAAACTTTAGGCCCGGGGGGCGTTTTTACGCGGACTTTCGTCAGCCGTCCTGCGCTCTCAAAATTTTTTTCGCAGTTTCACATGCCCATCTTCAAACGACGATTCCCAAGCAACTAAAAGAGTCTAACTATCGCAATAACTTTCAGAATCTGTGGAATATATTCTAGTTTCATAATAACTTCACCGGGAATTTTGCACGGTGAAACTTTAGGCCCGGGGGGCGTTTTTACGCGGACTTTCGGCAGCCGTCCTGCGCTCTCAAAATTTTTTTCGCAGTTTCACATGCCCATCTTCAAACGACGATTCCCAAGCAACTAAAAGAGTCTAACTATCGCAATAACTTTCAGAATCTGCGGAATATATTCTAGTTTCATAATAACTTCACCGGGAATTTTGCACGGTGAAACTTTAGGCCCGGGGGGCGTTTTTACGCGGACTTTCGTCAGCCGTCCTGCGCTCTCAAAATTTTTTTCGCAGTTTCACATGCCCATCTTCAAACGACGATTCCCAAGCAACTAAAAGAGTCTAACTATCGCAATAACTTTCAGAATCTGTGGAATATATTCTAGTTTCATAATAACTTCACCGGGAATTTTGCACGGTGAAACTTTAGGCCCGGGGGGCGTTTTTACGCGGACTTTCGGCAGCCGTCCTGCGCTCTCAAAATTTTTTTCGCAGTTTCACATGCCCATCTTCAAACGACGATTCCCAAGCAACTAAAAGAGTCTAACTATCGCAATAACTTTCAGAATCTGCGGAATATATTCTAGTTTCATAATAACTTCACCGGGAATTTTGCACGGTGAAACTTTAGGCCCGGGGGGCGTTTTTACGCGGACTTTCGTCAGCCGTCCTGCGCTCTCAAAATTTTTTTCGCAGTTTCACATGCCCATCTTCAAACGACGATTCCCAAGCAACTAAAAGAGTCTAACTATCGCAATAACTTTCAGAATCTGTGGAATATATTCTAGTTTCATAATAACTTCACCGGGAATTTTGCACGGTGAAACTTTAGGCCCGGGGGGCGTTTTTACGCGGACTTTCGGCAGCCGTCCTGCGCTCTCAAAATTTTTTTCGCAGTTTCACATGCCCATCTTCAAACGACGATTCCCAAGCAACTAAAAGAGTCTAACTATCGCAATAACTTTCAGAATCTGCGGAATATATTCTAGTTTCATAATAACTTCACCGGGAATTTTGCACGGTGAAACTTTAGGCCCGGGGGGCGTTTTTACGCGGACTTTCGTCAGCCGTCCTGCGCTCTCAAAATTTTTTTCGCAGTTTCACATGCCCATCTTCAAACGACGATTCCCAAGCAACTAAAAGAGTCTAACTATCGCAATAACTTTCAGAATCTGTGGAATATATTCTAGTTTCATAATAACTTCACCGGGAATTTTGCACGGTGAAACTTTAGGCCCGGGGGGCGTTTTTACGCGGACTTTCGTCAGCCGTCCTGCGCTCTCAAAATTTTTTTCGCAGTTTCACATGCCCATCTTCAAACGACGATTCCCAAGCAACTAAAAGAGTCTAACTATCGCAATAACTTTCAGAATCTGTGGAATATATTCTAGTTTCATAATAACTTCACCGGGAATTTTGCACGGTGAAACTTTAGGCCCGGGGGGCGTTTTTACGCGGACTTTCGGCAGCCGTCCTGCGCTCTCAAAATTTTTTTCGCAGTTTCACATGCCCATCTTCAAACGACGATTCCCAAGCAACTAAAAGAGTCTAACTATCGCAATAACTTTCAGAATCTGCGGAATATATTCTAGTTTCATAATAACTTCACCGGGAATTTTGCACGGTGAAACTTTAGGCCCGGGGGGCGTTTTTACGCGGACTTTCGTCAGCCGTCCTGCGCTCTCAAAATTTTTTTCGCAGTTTCACATGCCCATCTTCAAACGACGATTCCCAAGCAACTAAAAGAGTCTAACTATCGCAATAACTTTCAGAATCTGTGGAATATATTCTAGTTTCATAATAACTTCACCGGGAATTTTGCACGGTGAAACTTTAGGCCCGGGGGGCGTTTTTACGCGGACTTTCGGCAGCCGTCCTGCGCTCTCAAAATTTTTTTCGCAGTTTCACATGCCCATCTTCAAACGACGATTCCCAAGCAACTAAAAGAGTCTAACTATCGCAATAACTTTCAGAATCTGCGGAATATATTCTAGTTTCATAATAACTTCACCGGGAATTTTGCACGGTGAAACTTTAGGCCCGGGGGGCGTTTTTACGCGGACTTTCGTCAGCCGTCCTGCGCTCTCAAAATTTTTTTCGCAGTTTCACATGCCCATCTTCAAACGACGATTCCCAAGCAACTAAAAGAGTCTAACTATCGCAATAACTTTCAGAATCTGTGGAATATATTCTAGTTTCATAATAACTTCACCGGGAATTTTGCACGGTGAAACTTTAGGCCCGGGGGGCGTTTTTACGCGGACTTTCGTCAGCCGTCCTGCGCTCTCAAAATTTTTTTCGCAGTTTCACATGCCCATCTTCAAACGACGATTCCCAAGCAACTAAAAGAGTCTAACTATCGCAATAACTTTCAGAATCTGTGGAATATATTCTAGTTTCATAATAACTTCACCGGGAATTTTGCACGGTGAAACTTTAGCCCCGGGGGGCGTTTTTACGCGGACTTTCGGCAGCCGTCCTGCGCTCTCAAAATTTTTTTCGCAGTTTCACATGCCCATTTTCAAACGACGATTCCCAAGCAACTAAAAGAGTCTAACTATCGCAATAACTTTCAGAATCTGCGGAATATATTCTAGTTTCATAATAACTTCACCGGGAATTTTGCACGGTGAAACTTTAGGGCCGGGGGGCGTTTTTACGCGGACTTTCGTCAGCCGTCCTGCGCTTTCAAAATTTTTTTCGCAGTTTCACATGCCCATCTTCAAACGACGATTCCCAAGCAACTAAAAGAGTCTAACTATCGCAATAACTTTCAGAATCTGTGGAATATATTCTAGTTTCATAATAACTTCACCGGGAATTTTGCACGGTGAAACTTTAGGCCCGGGGGGCGTTTTTACGCGGACTTTCGGCAGCCGTCCTGCGCTCTCAAAATTTTTTTCGCAGTTTCACATGCCCATCTTCAAACGACGATTCCCAAGCAACTAAAAGAGTCTAACTATCGCAATAACTTTCAGAATCTGCGGAATATATTCTAGTTTCATAATAACTTCACCGGGAATTTTGCACGGTGAAACTTTAGGCCCGGGGGGCGTTTTTACGCGGACTTTCGTCAGCCGTCCTGCGCTCTCAAAATTTTTTTCGCAGTTTCACATGCCCATCTTCAAACGACGATTCCCAAGCAACTAAAAGAGTCTAACTATCGCAATAACTTTCAGAATCTGTGGAATATATTCTAGTTTCATAATAACTTCACCGGGAATTTTGCACGGTGAAACTTTAGGCCCGGGGGGCGTTTTTACGCGGACTTTCGGCAGCCGTCCTGCGCTCTCAAAATTTTTTTCGCAGTTTCACATGCCCATCTTCAAACGACGATTCCCAAGCAACTAAAAGAGTCTAACTATCGCAATAACTTTCAGAATCTGCGGAATATATTCTAGTTTCATAATAACTTCACCGGGAATTTTGCACGGTGAAACTTTAGGCCCGGGGGGCGTTTTTACGCGGACTTTCGTCAGCCGTCCTGCGCTCTCAAAATTTTTTTCGCAGTTTCACATGCCCATCTTCAAACGACGATTCCCAAGCAACTAAAAGAGTCTAACTATCGCAATAACTTTCAGAATCTGTGGAATATATTCTAGTTTCATAATAACTTCACCGGGAATTTTGCACGGTGAAACTTTAGGCCCGGGGGGCGTTTTTACGCGGACTTTCGGCAGCCGTCCTGCGCTCTCAAAATTTTTTTCGCAGTTTCACATGCCCATCTTCAAACGACGATTCCCAAGCAACTAAAAGAGTCTAACTATCGCAATAACTTTCAGAATCTGCGGAATATATTCTAGTTTCATAATAACTTCACCGGGAATTTTGCACGGTGAAACTTTAGGCCCGGGGGGCGTTTTTACGCGGACTTTCGTCAGCCGTCCTGCGCTCTCAAAATTTTTTTCGCAGTTTCACATGCCCATCTTCAAACGACGATTCCCAAGCAACTAAAAGAGTCTAACTATCGCAATAACTTTCAGAATCTGTGGAATATATTCTAGTTTCATAATAACTTCACCGGGAATTTTGCACGGTGAAACTTTAGGCCCGGGGGGCGTTTTTACGCGGACTTTCGGCAGCCGTCCTGCGCTCTCAAAATTTTTTTCGCAGTTTCACATGCCCATCTTCAAACGACGATTCCCAAGCAACTAAAAGAGTCTAACTATCGCAATAACTTTCAGAATCTGCGGAATATATTCTAGTTTCATAATAACTTCACCGGGAATTTTGCACGGTGAAACTTTAGGCCCGGGGGGCGTTTTTACGCGGACTTTCGTCAGCCGTCCTGCGCTCTCAAAATTTTTTTCGCAGTTTCACATGCCCATCTTCAAACGACGATTCCCAAGCAACTAAAAGAGTCTAACTATCGCAATAACTTTCAGAATCTGTGGAATATATTCTAGTTTCATAATAACTTCACCGGGAATTTTGCACGGTGAAACTTTAGGCCCGGGGGGCGTTTTTACGCGGACTTTCGGCAGCCGTCCTGCGCTCTCAAAATTTTTTTCGCAGTTTCACATGCCCATCTTCAAACGACGATTCCCAAGCAACTAAAAGAGTCTAACTATCGCAATAACTTTCAGAATCTGTGGAATATATTCTAGTTTCATAATAACTTCACCGCGAATTTTGCACGGTGAAACTTTAGGCCCGGGGGGCGTTTTTACGCGGACTTTCGGCAGCCGTCCTGCGCTCTCAAAATTTTTTTCGCAGTTTCACATGCCCATCTTCAAACGACGATTCCCAAGCAACTAAAAGAGTCTAACTATCGCAATAACTTTCAGAATCTGCGGAATATATTCTAGTTTCATAATAACTTCACCGGGAATTTTGCACGGTGAAACTTTAGGCCCGGGGGGCGTTTTTACGCGGACTTTCGTCAGCCGTCCTGCGCTCTCAAAATTTTTTTCGCAGTTTCACATGCCCATCTTCAAACGACGATTCCCAAGCAACTAAAAGAGTCTAACTATCGCAATAACTTTCAGAATCTGTGGAATATATTCTAGTTTCATAATAACTTCACCGGGAATTTTGCACGGTGAAACTTTAGGCCCGGGGGGCGTTTTTACGCGGACTTTCGGCAGCCGTCCTGCGCTCTCAAAATTTTTTTCGCAGTTTCACATGCCCATCTTCAAACGACGATTCCCAAGCAACTAAAAGAGTCTAACTATCGCAATAACTTTCAGAATCTGCGGAATATATTCTAGTTTCATAATAACTTCACCGGGAATTTTGCACGGTGAAACTTTAGGCCCGGGGGGCGTTTTTACGCGGACTTTCGTCAGCCGTCCTGCGCTCTCAAAATTTTTTTCGCAGTTTCACATGCCCATCTTCAAACGACGATTCCCAAGCAACTAAAAGAGTCTAACTATCGCAATAACTTTCAGAATCTGTGGAATATATTCTAGTTTCATAATAACTTCACCGGGAATTTTGCACGGTGAAACTTTAGGCCCGGGGGGCGTTTTTACGCGGACTTTCGGCAGCCGTCCTGCGCTCTCAAAATTTTTTTCGCAGTTTCACATGCCCATCTTCAAACGACGATTCCCAAGCAACTAAAAGAGTCTAACTATCGCAATAACTTTCAGAATCTGCGGAATATATTCTAGTTTCATAATAACTTCACCGGGAATTTTGCACGGTGAAACTTTAGGCCCGGGGGGCGTTTTTACGCGGACTTTCGTCAGCCGTCCTGCGCTCTCAAAATTTTTTTCGCAGTTTCACATGCCCATCTTCAAACGACGATTCCCAAGCAACTAAAAGAGTCTAACTATCGCAATAACTTTCAGAATCTGTGGAATATATTCTAGTTTCATAATAACTTCACCGGGAATTTTGCACGGTGAAACTTTAGGCCCGGGGGGCGTTTTTACGCGGACTTTCGGCAGCCGTCCTGCGCTCTCAAAATTTTTTTCGCAGTTTCACATGCCCATCTTCAAACGACGATTCCCAAGCAACTAAAAGAGTCTAACTATCGCAATAACTTTCAGAATCTGTGGAATATATTCTAGTTTCATAATAACTTCACCGGGAATTTTGCACGGTGAAACTTTAGGCCCGGGGGGCGTTTTTACGCGGACTTTCGGCAGCCGTCCTGCGCTCTCAAAATTTTTTTCGCAGTTTCACATGCCCATCTTCAAACGACGATTCCCAAGCAACTAAAAGAGTCTAACTATCGCAATAACTTTCAGAATCTGTGGAATATATTCTAGTTTCATAATAACTTCACCGGGAATTTTGCACGGTGAAACTTTAGGCCCGGGGGGCGTTTTTACGCGGACTTTCGTCAGCCGTCCTGCGCTCTCAAAATTTTTTTCGCAGTTTCACATGCCCATCTTCAAACGACGATTCCCAAGCAACTAAAAGAGTCTAACTATCGCAATAACTTTCAGAATCTGTGGAATATATTCTAGTTTCATAATAACTTCACCGGGAATTTTGCACGGTGAAACTTTAGGCCCGGGGGGCGTTTTTACGCGGACTTTCGGCAGCCGTCCTGCGCTCTCAAAATTTTTTTCGCAGTTTCACATGCCCATCTTCAAACGACGATTCCCAAGCAACTAAAAGAGTCTAACTATCGCAATAACTTTCAGAATCTGCGGAATATATTCTAGTTTCATAATAACTTCACCGGGAATTTTGCACGGTGAAACTTTAGGCCCGGGGGGCGTTTTTACGCGGACTTTCGTCAGCCGTCCTGCGCTCTCAAAATTTTTTTCGCAGTTTCACATGCCCATCTTCAAACGACGATTCCCAAGCAACTAAAAGAGTCTAACTATCGCAATAACTTTCAGAATCTGTGGAATATATTCTAGTTTCATAATAACTTCACCGGGAATTTTGCACAGTGAAACTTTAGGCCCGGGGGGCGTTTTTACGCGGACTTTCGGCAGCCGTCCTGCGCTCTCAAAATTTTTTTCGCAGTTTCACATGCCCATCTTCAAACGACGATTCCCAAGCAACTAAAAGAGTCTAACTATCGCAATAACTTTCAGAATCTGCGGAATATATTCTAGTTTCATAATAACTTCACCGGGAATTTTGCACGGTGAAACTTTAGGCCCGGGGGGCGTTTTTACGCGGACTTTCGTCAGCCGTCCTGCGCTCTCAAAATTTTTTTCGCAGTTTCACATGCCCATCTTCAAACGACGATTCCCAAGCAACTAAAAGAGTCTAACTATCGCAATAACTTTCAGAATCTGTGGAATATATTCTAGTTTCATAATAACTTCACCGGGAATTTTGCACGGTGAAACTTTAGGCCCGGGGGGCGTTTTTACGCGGACTTTCGGCAGCCGTCCTGCGCTCTCAAAATTTTTTTCGCAGTTTCACATGCCCATCTTCAAACGACGATTCCCAAGCAACTAAAAGAGTCTAACTATCGCAATAACTTTCAGATTCTGCGGAATATATTCTAGTTTCATAATAACTTCACCGGGAATTTTGCACGGTGAAACTTTAGGCCCGGGGGGCGTTTTTACGCGGACTTTCGTCAGCCGTCCTGCGCTCTCAAAATTTTTTTCGCAGTTTCACATGCCCATCTTCAAACGACGATTCCCAAGCAACTAAAAGAGTCTAACTATCGCAATAACTTTCAGAATCTGTGGAATATATTCTAGTTTCATAATAACTTCACCGGGAATTTTGCACGGTGAAACTTTAGGCCCGGGGGGCGTTTTTACGCGGACTTTCGGCAGCCGTCCTGCGCTCTCAAAATTTTTTTCGCAGTTTCACATGCCCATCTTCAAACGACGATTCCCAAGCAACTAAAAGAGTCTAACTATCGCAATAACTTTCAGAATCTGCGGAATATATTCTAGTTTCATAATAACTTCACCGGGAATTTTGCACGGTGAAACTTTAGGCCCGGGGGGCGTTTTTACGCGGACTTTCGTCAGCCGTCCTGCGCTCTTAAAATTTTTTTCGCAGTTTCACATGCCCATCTTCAAACGACGATTCCCAAGCAACTAAAAGAGTCTAACTATCGCAATAACTTTCAGAATCTGTGGAATATATTCTAGTTTCATAATAACTTCACCGGGAATTTTGCACGGTGAAACTTTAGGCCCGGGGGGCGTTTTTACGCGGACTTTCGTCAGCCGTCCTGCGCTCTCAAAATTTTTTTCGCAGTTTCACATGCCCATCTTCAAACGACGATTCCCAAGCAACTAAAAGAGTCTAACTATCGCAATAACTTTCAGAATCTGTGGAATATATTCTAGTTTCATAATAACTTCACCGGGAATTTTGCACGGTGAAACTTTAGGCCCGGGGGGCGTTTTTACGCGGACTTTCGGCAGCCGTCCTGCGCTCTCAAAATTTTTTTCGCAGTTTCACATGCCCATCTTCAAACGACGATTCCCAAGCAACTAAAAGAGTCTAACTATCGCAATAACTTTCAGAATCTGCGGAATATATTCTAGTTTCATAATAACTTCACCGGGAATTTTGCACGGTGAAACTTTAGGCCCGGGGGGCGTTTTTACGCGGACTTTCGTCAGCCGTCCTGCGCTCTCAAAATTTTTTTCGCAGTTTCACATGCCCATCTTCAAACGACGATTCCCAAGCAACTAAAAGAGTCTAACTATCGCAATAACTTTCAGAATCTGTGGAATATATTCTAGTTTCATAATAACTTCACCGGGAATTTTGCACGGTGAAACTTTAGGCCCGGGGGGCGTTTTTACGCGGACTTTCGGCAGCCGTCCTGCGCTCTCAAAATTTTTTTCGCAGTTTCACATGCCCATCTTCAAACGACGATTCCCAAGCAACTAAAAGAGTCTAACTATCGCAATAACTTTCAGAATCTGCGGAATATATTCTAGTTTCATAATAACTTCACCGGGAATTTTGCACGGTGAAACTTTAGGCCCGGGGGGCGTTTTTACGCGGACTTTCGTCAGCCGTCCTGCGCTCTCAAAATTTTTTTCGCAGTTTCACATGCCCATCTTCAAACGACGATTCCCAAGCAACTAAAAGAGTCTAACTATCGCAATAACTTTCAGAATCTGTGGAATATATTCTAGTTTCATAATAACTTCACCGGGAATTTTGCACGGTGAAACTTTAGGCCCGGGGGGCGTTTTTACGCGGACTTTCGGCAGCCGTCCTGCGCTCTCAAAATTTTTTTCGCAGTTTCACATGCCCATCTTCAAACGACGATTCCCAAGCAACTAAAAGAGTCTAACTATCGCAATAACTTTCAGAATCTGCGGAATATATTCTAGTTTCATAATAACTTCACCGGGAATTTTGCACGGTGAAACTTTAGGCCCGGGGGGCGTTTTTACGCGGACTTTCGTCAGCCGTCCTGCGCTCTCAAAATTTTTTTCGCAGTTTCACATGCCCATCTTCAAACGACGATTCCCAAGCAACTAAAAGAGTCTAACTATCGCAATAACTTTCAGAATCTGTGGAATATATTCTAGTTTCATAATAACTTCACCGGGAATTTTGCACGGTGAAACTTTAGGCCCGGGGGGCGTTTTTACGCGGACTTTCGGCAGCCGTCCTGCGCTCTCAAAATTTTTTTCGCAGTTTCACATGCCCATCTTCAAACGACGATTCCCAAGCAACTAAAAGAGTCTAACTATCGCAATAACTTTCAGAATCTGCGGAATATATTCTAGTTTCATAATAACTTCACCGGGAATTTTGCACGGTGAAACTTTAGGCCCGGGGGGCGTTTTTACGCGGACTTTCGTCAGCCGTCCTGCGCTCTCAAAATTTTTTTCGCAGTTTCACATGCCCATCTTCAAACGACGATTCCCAAGCAACTAAAAGAGTCTAACTATCGCAATAACTTTCAGAATCTGTGGAATATATTCTAGTTTCATAATAACTTCACCGGGAATTTTGCACGGTGAAACTTTAGGCCCGGGGGGCGTTTTTACGCGGACTTTCGGCAGCCGTCCTGCGCTCTCAAAATTTTTTTCGCAGTTTCACATGCCCATCTTCAAACGACGATTCCCAAGCAACTAAAAGAGTCTAACTATCGCAATAACTTTCAGAATCTGCGGAATATATTCTAGTTTCATAATAACTTCACCGGGAATTTTGCACGGTGAAACTTTAGGCCCGGGGGGCGTTTTTACGCGGACTTTCGTCAGCCGTCCTGCGCTCTCAAAATTTTTTTCGCAGTTTCACATGCCCATCTTCAAACGACGATTCCCAAGCAACTAAAAGAGTCTAACTATCGCAATAACTTTCAGAATCTGTGGAATATATTCTAGTTTCATAATAACTTCACCGGGAATTTTGCACGGTGAAACTTTAGGCCCGGGGGGCGTTTTTACGCGGACTTTCGGTAGCCGTCCTGCGCTCTCAAAATTTTTTTCGCAGTTTCACATGCCCATCTTCAAACGACGATTCCCAAGCAACTAAAAGAGTCTAACTATCGCAATAACTTTCAGAATCTGCGGAATATATTCTAGTTTCATAATAACTTCACCGGGAATTTTGCACGGTGAAACTTTAGGCCCGGGGGGCGTTTTTACGCGGACTTTCGTCAGCCGTCCTGCGCTCTCAAAATTTTTTTCGCAGTTTCACATGCCCATCTTCAAACGACGATTCCCAAGCAACTAAAAGAGTCTAACTATCGCAATAACTTTCAGAATCTGTGGAATATATTCTAGTTTCATAATAACTTCACCGGGAATTTTGCACGGTGAAACTTTAGGCCCGGGGGGCGTTTTTACGCGGACTTTCGGCAGCCGTCCTGCGCTCTCAAAATTTTTTTCGCAGTTTCACATGCCCATCTTCAAACGACGATTCCCAAGCAACTAAAAGAGTCTAACTATCGCAATAACTTTCAGAATCTGCGGAATATATTCTAGTTTCATAATAACTTCACCGGGAATTTTGCACGGTGAAACTTTAGGCCCGGGGGGCGTTTTTACGCGGACTTTCGTCAGCCGTCCTGCGCTCTCAAAATTTTTTTCGCAGTTTCACATGCCCATCTTCAAACGACGATTCCCAAGCAACTAAAAGAGTCTAACTATCGCAATAACTTTCAGAATCTGTGGAATATATTCTAGTTTCATAATAACTTCACCGGGAATTTTGCACGGTGAAACTTTAGGCCCGGGGGGCGTTTTTACGCGGACTTTCGGCAGCCGTCCTGCGCTCTCAAAATTTTTTTCGCAGTTTCACATGCCCATCTTCAAACGACGATTCCCAAGCAACTAAAAGAGTCTAACTATCGCAATAACTTTCAGAATCTGTGGAATATATTCTAGTTTCATAATAACTTCACCGGGAATTTTGCACGGTGAAACTTTAGGCCCGGGGGGCGTTTTTACGCGGACTTTCGGCAGCCGTCCTGCGCTCTCAAAATTTTTTTCGCAGTTTCACATGCCCATCTTCAAACGACGATTCCCAAGCAACTAAAAGAGTCTAACTATCGCAATAACTTTCAGAATCTGCGGAATATATTCTAGTTTCATAATAACTTCACTGGGAATTTTGCACGGTGAAACTTTAGGCCCGGGGGGCGTTTTTACGCGGACTTTCGTCAGCCGTCCTGCGCTCTCAAAATTTTTTTCGCAGTTTCACATGCCCATCTTCAAACGACGATTCCCAAGCAACTAAAAGAGTCTAACTATCGCAATAACTTTCAGAATCTGTGGAATATATTCTAGTTTCATAATAACTTCACCGGGAATTTTGCACGGTGAAACTTTAGGCCCGGGGGGCGTTTTTACGCGGACTTTCGGCAGCCGTCCTGCGCTCTCAAAATTTTTTTCGCAGTTTCACATGCCCATCTTCAAACGACGATTCCCAAGCAACTAAAAGAGTCTAACTATCGCAATAACTTTCAGAATCTGCGGAATATATTCTAGTTTCATAATAACTTCACCGGGAATTTTGCACGGTGAAACTTTAGGCCCGGGGGGCGTTTTTACGCGGACTTTCGTCAGCCGTCCTGCGCTCTCAAAATTTTTTTCGCAGTTTCACATGCCCATCTTTAAACGACGATTCCCAAGCAACTAAAAGAGTCTAACTATCGCAATAACTTTCAGAATCTGTGGAATATATTCTAGTTTCATAATAACTTCACCGGGAATTTTGCACGGTGAAACTTTAGGCCCGGGGGGCGTTTTTACGCGGACTTTCGGCAGCCGTCCTGCGCTCTCAAAATTTTTTTCGCAGTTTCACATGCCCATCTTCAAACGACGATTCCCAAGCAACTAAAAGAGTCTAACTATCGCAATAACTTTCAGAATCTGCGGAATATATTCTAGTTTCATAATAACTTCACCGGGAATTTTGCACGGTGAAACTTTAGGCCCGGGGGGCGTTTTTACGCGGACTTTCGTCAGCCGTCCTGCGCTCTCAAAATTTTTTTCGCAGTTTCACATGATCATCTTCAAACGACGATTCCCAAGCAACTAAAAGAGTCTAACTATCGCAATAACTTTCAGAATCTGTGGAATATATTCTAGTTTCATAATAACTTCACCGGGAATTTTGCACGGTGAAACTTTAGGCCCGGGGGGCGTTTTTACGCGGACTTTCGGCAGCCGTCCTGCGCTCTCAAAATTTTTTTCGCAGTTTCACATGCCCATCTTCAAACGACGATTCCCAAGCAACTAAAAGAGTCTAACTATCGCAATAACTTTCAGAATCTGTGGAATATATTCTAGTTTCATAATAACTTCACCGGGAATTTTGCACGGTGAAACTTTAGGCCCGGGGGGCGTTTTTACGCGGACTTTCGGCAGCCGTCCTGCGCTCTCAAAATTTTTTTCGCAGTTTCACATGCCCATCTTCAAACGACGATTCCCAAGCAACTAAAAGAGTCTAACTATCGCAATAACTTTCAGAATCTGTGGAATATATTCTAGTTTCATAATAACTTCACCGGGAATTTTGCACGGTGAAACTTTAGGCCCGGGGGGCGTTTTTACGCGGACTTTCGGCAGCCGTCCTGCGCTCTCAAAATTTTTTTCGCAGTTTCACATGCCCATCTTCAAACGACGATTCCCAAGCAACTAAAAGAGTCTAACTATCGCAATAACTTTCAGAATCTGTGGAATATATTCTAGTTTCATAATAACTTCACCGGGAATTTTGCACGGTGAAACTTTAGGCCCGGGGGGCGTTTTTACGCGGACTTTCGGCAGCCGTCCTGCGCTCTCAAAATTTTTTTCGCAGTTTCACATGCCCATCTTCAAACGACGATTCCCAAGCAACTAAAAGAGTCTAACTATCGCAATAACTTTCAGAATCTGCGGAATATATTCTAGTTTCATAATAACTTCACCGGGAATTTTGCACGGTGAAACTTTAGGCCCGGGGGGCGTTTTTACGCGGACTTTCGTCAGCCGTCCTGCGCTCTCAAAATTTTTTTCGCAGTTTCACATGCCCATCTTCAAACGACGATTCCCAAGCAACTAAAAGAGTCTAACTATCGCAATAACTTTCAGAATCTGTGGAATATATTCTAGTTTCATAATAACTTCACCGGGAATTTTGCACGGTGAAACTTTAGGCCCGGGGGGCGTTTTTACGCGGACTTTCGGCAGCCGTCCTGCGCTCTCAAAATTTTTTTCGCAGTTTCACATGCCCATCTTCAAACGACGATTCCCAAGCAACTAAAAGAGTCTAACTATCGCAATAACTTTCAGAATCTGTGGAATATATTCTAGTTTCATAATAACTTCACCGGGAATTTTGCACGGTGAAACTTTAGGCCCGGGGGGCGTTTTTACGCGGACTTTCGGCAGCCGTCCTGCGCTCTCAAAATTTTTTTCGCAGTTTCACATGCCCATCTTCAAACGACGATTCCCAAGCAACTAAAAGAGTCTAACTATCGCAATAACTTTCAGAATCTGCGGAATATATTCTAGTTTCATAATAACTTCACTGGGAATTTTGCACGGTGAAACTTTAGGCCCGGGGGGCGTTTTTACGCGGACTTTCGTCAGCCGTCCTGCGCTCTCAAAATTTTTTTCGCAGTTTCACATGCCCATCTTCAAACGACGATTCCCAAGCAACTAAAAGAGTCTAACTATCGCAATAACTTTCAGAATCTGTGGAATATATTCTAGTTTCATAATAACTTCACCGGGAATTTTGCACGGTGAAACTTTAGGCCCGGGGGGCGTTTTTACGCGGACTTTCGGCAGCCGTCCTGCGCTCTCAAAATTTTTTTCGCAGTTTCACATGCCCATCTTCAAACGACGATTCCCAAGCAACTAAAAGAGTCTAACTATCGCAATAACTTTCAGAATCTGCGGAATATATTCTAGTTTCATAATAACTTCACCGGGAATTTTGCACGGTGAAACTTTAGGCCCGGGGGGCGTTTTTACGCGGACTTTCGTCAGCCGTCCTGCGCTCTCAAAATTTTTTTCGCAGTTTCACATGCCCATCTTTAAACGACGATTCCCAAGCAACTAAAAGAGTCTAACTATCGCAATAACTTTCAGAATCTGTGGAATATATTCTAGTTTCATAATAACTTCACCGGGAATTTTGCACGGTGAAACTTTAGGCCCGGGGGGCGTTTTTACGCGGACTTTCGGCAGCCGTCCTGCGCTCTCAAAATTTTTTTCGCAGTTTCACATGCCCATCTTCAAACGACGATTCCCAAGCAACTAAAAGAGTCTAACTATCGCAATAACTTTCAGAATCTGCGGAATATATTCTAGTTTCATAATAACTTCACCGGGAATTTTGCACGGTGAAACTTTAGGCCCGGGGGGCGTTTTTACGCGGACTTTCGTCAGCCGTCCTGCGCTCTCAAAATTTTTTTCGCAGTTTCACATGATCATCTTCAAACGACGATTCCCAAGCAACTAAAAGAGTCTAACTATCGCAATAACTTTCAGAATCTGTGGAATATATTCTAGTTTCATAATAACTTCACCGGGAATTTTGCACGGTGAAACTTTAGGCCCGGGGGGCGTTTTTACGCGGACTTTCGGCAGCCGTCCTGCGCTCTCAAAATTTTTTTCGCAGTTTCACATGCCCATCTTCAAACGACGATTCCCAAGCAACTAAAAGAGTCTAACTATCGCAATAACTTTCAGAATCTGCGGAATATATTCTAGTTTCATAATAACTTCACCGGGAATTTTGCACGGTGAAACTTTAGGCCCGGGGGCGTTTTTACGCGGACTTTCGTCAGCCGTCCTGCGCTCTCAAAATTTTTTTCGCAGTTTCACATGCCCATCTTCAAACGACGATTCCCAAGCAACTAAAAGAGTCTAACTATCGCAATAACTTTCAGAATCTGTGGAATATATTCTAGTTTCATAATAACTTCACCGGGAATTTTGCACGGTGAAACTTTAGGCCCGGGGGGCGTTTTTACGCGGACTTTCGGCAGCCGTCCTGCGCTCTCAAAATTTTTTTCGCAGTTTCACATGCCCATCTTCAAACGACGATTCCCAAGCAACTAAAAGAGTCTAACTATCGCAATAACTTTCAGAATCTGCGGAATATATTCTAGTTTCATAATAACTTCACCGGGAATTTTGCACGGTGAAACTTTAGGCCCGGGGGGCGTTTTTACGCGGACTTTCGTCAGCCGTCCTGCGCTCTCAAAATTTTTTTCGCAGTTTCACATGCCCATCTTCAAACGACGATTCCCAAGCAACTAAAAGAGTCTAACTATCGCAATAACTTTCAGAATCTGTGGAATATATTCTAGTTTCATAATAACTTCACCGGGAATTTTGCACGGTGAAACTTTAGGCCCGGGGGGCGTTTTTACGCGGACTTTCGGCAGCCGTCCTGCGCTCTCAAAATTTTTTTCGCAGTTTCACATGCCCATCTTCAAACGACGATTCCCAAGCAACTAAAAGAGTCTAACTATCGCAATAACTTTCAGAATCTGCGGAATATATTCTAGTTTCATAATAACTTCACCGGGAATTTTGCACGGTGAAACTTTAGGCCCGGGGGGCGTTTTTACGCGGACTTTCGTCAGCCGTCCTGCGCTCTCAAAATTTTTTTCGCAGTTTCACATGCCCATCTTCAAACGACGATTCCCAAGCAACTAAAAGAGTCTAACTATCGCAATAACTTTCAGAATCTGTGGAATATATTCTAGTTTCATAATAACTTCACCGGGAATTTTGCACGGTGAAACTTTAGGCCCGGGGGGCGTTTTTACGCGGACTTTCGGCAGCCGTCCTGCGCTCTCAAAATTTTTTTCGCAGTTTCACATGCCCATCTTCAAACGACGATTCCCAAGCAACTAAAAGAGTCTAACTATCGCAATAACTTTCAGAATCTGCGGAATATATTCTAGTTTCATAATAACTTCACCGGGAATTTTGCACGGTGAAACTTTAGGCCCGGGGGGCGTTTTTACGCGGACTTTCGTCCGCCGTCCTGCGCTCTCAAAATTTTTTTCGCAGTTTCACATGCCCATCTTCAAACGACGATTCCCAAGCAACTAAAAGAGTCTAACTATCGCAATAACTTTCAGAATCTGTGGAATATATTCTAGTTTCATAATAACTTCACCGGGAATTTTGCACGGTGAAACTTTAGGCCCGGGGGGCGTTTTTACGCGGACTTTCGGCAGCCGTCCTGCGCTCTCAAAATTTTTTTCGCAGTTTCACATGCCCATCTTCAAACGACGATTCCCAAGCAACTTAAAGAGTCTAACTATCGCAATAACTTTCAGAATCTGCGGAATATATTCTAGTTTCATAATAACTTCACCGGGAATTTTGCACGGTGAAACTTTAGGCCCGGGGGGCGTTTTTACGCGGACTTTCGTCAGCCGTCCTGCGCTCTCAAAATTTTTTTCGCAGTTTCACATGCCCATCTTCAAACGACGATTCCCAAGCAACTAAAAGAGTCTAACTATCGCAATAACTTTCAGAATCTGTGGAATATATTCTAGTTTCATAATAACTTCACCGGGAATTTTGCACGGTGAAACTTTAGGCCCGGGGGGCGTTTTTACGCGGACTTTCGTCAGCCGTCCTGCGCTCTCAAAATTTTTTTCGCAGTTTCACATGCCCATCTTCAAACGACGATTCCCAAACAACTAAAAGAGTCTAACTATCGCAATAACTTTCAGAATCTGTGGAATATATTCTAGTTTCATAATAACTTCACCGGGAATTTTGCACGGTGAAACTTTAGGCCCGGGGGGCGTTTTTACGCGGACTTTCGGCAGCCGTCCTGCGCTCTCAAAATTTTTTTCGCAGTTTCACATGCCCATCTTCAAACGACGATTCCCAAGCAACTAAAAGAGTCTAACTATCGCAATAACTTTCAGAATCTGCGGAATATATTCTAGTTTCATAATAACTTCACCGGGAATTTTGCACGGTGAAACTTTAGGCCCGGGGGGCGTTTTTACGCGGACTTTCGTCAGCCGTCCTGCGCTCTCAAAATTTTTTTCGCAGTTTCACATGCCCATCTTCAAACGACGATTCCCAAGCAACTAAAAGAGTCTAACTATCGCAATAACTTTCAGAATCTGTGGAATATATTCTAGTTTCATAATAACTTCACCGGGAATTTTGCACGGTGAAACTTTAGGCCCGGGGGGCGTTTTTACGCGGACTTTCGGCAGCCGTCCTGCGCTCTCAAAATTTTTTTCGCAGTTTCACATGCCCATCTTCAAACGACGATTCCCAAGCAACTAAAAGAGTCTAACTATCGCAATAACTTTCAGAATCTGCAGAATATATTCTAGTTTCATAATAACTTCACCGGGAATTTTGCACGGTGAAACTTTAGGCCCGGGGGGCGTTTTTACGCGGACTTTCGTCAGCCGTCCTGCGCTCTCAAAATTTTTTTCGCAGTTTCACATGCCCATCTTCAAACGACGATTCCCAAGCAACTAAAAGAGTCTAACTATCGCAATAACTTTCAGAATCTGTGGAATATATTCTAGTTTCATAATAACTTCACCGGGAATTTTGCACGGTGAAACTTTAGGCCCGGGGGGCGTTTTTACGCGGACTTTCGGCAGCCGTCCTGCGCTCTCAAAATTTTTTTCGCAGTTTCACATGCCCATCTTCAAACGACGATTCCCAAGCAACTAAAAGAGTCTAACTATCGCAATAACTTTCAGAATCTGCGGAATATATTCTAGTTTCATAATAACTTCACCGGGACTTTTGCACGGTGAAACTTTAGGCCCGGGGGGCGTTTTTACGCGGACTTTCGTCAGCCGTCCTGCGCTCTCAAAATTTTTTTCGCAGTTTCACATGCCCATCTTCAAACGACGATTCCCAAGCAACTAAAAGAGTCTAACTATCGCAATAACTTTCAGAATCTGTGGAATATATTCTAGTTTCATAATAACTTCACCGGGAATTTTGCACGGTGAAACTTTAGGCCCGGGGGGCGTTTTTACGCGGACTTTCGGCAGCCGTCCTGCGCTCTCAAAATTTTTTTCGCAGTTTCACATGCCCATCTTCAAACGACGATTCCCAAGCAACTAAAAGAGTCTAACTATCGCAATAACTTTCAGAATCTGCGGAATATATTCTAGTTTCATAATAACTTCACCGGGAATTTTGGACGGTGAAACTTTAGGCCCGGGGGGCGTTTTTACGCGGACTTTCGTCAGCCGTCCTGCGCTCTCAAAATTTTTTTCGCAGTTTCACATGCCCATCTTCAAACGACGATTCCCAAGCAACTAAAAGAGTCTAACTATCGCAATAACTTTCAGAATCTGCGGAATATATTCTAGTTTCATAATAACTTCACCGGGAATTTTGCACGGTGAAACTTTAGGCCCGGGGGGCGTTTTTACGCGGACTTTCGTCAGCCGTCCTGCGCTCTCAAAATTTTTTTCGCAGTTTCACATGCCCATCTTCAAACGACGATTCCCAAGCAACTAAAAGAGTCTAACTATCGCAATAACTTTCAGAATCTGTGGAATATATTCTAGTTTCATAATAACTTCACCGGGAATTTTGCACGGTGAAACTTTAGGCCCGGGGGGCGTTTTTACGCGGACTTTCGGCAGCCGTCCTGCGCTCTCAAAATTTTTTTCGCAGTTTCACATGCCCATCTTCAAACGACGATTCCCAAGCAACTAAAAGAGTCTAACTATCGCAATAACTTTCAGAATCTGCGGAATATATTCTAGTTTCATAATAACTTCACCGGGAATTTTGCACGGTGAAACTTTAGGCCCGGGGGCGTTTTTACGCGGACTTTCGTCAGCCGTCCTGCGCTCTCAAAATTTTTTTCGCAGTTTCACATGCCCATCTTCAAACGACGATTCCCAAGCAACTAAAAGAGTCTAACTATCGCAATAACTTTCAGAATCTGTGGAATATATTCTAGTTTCATAATAACTTCACCGGGAATTTTGCACGGTGAAACTTTAGGCCCGGGGGGCGTTTTTACGCGGACTTTCGGCAGCCGTCCTGCGCTCTCAAAATTTTTTTCGCAGTTTCACATGCCCATCTTCAAACGACGATTCCCAAGCAACTAAAAGAGTCTAACTATCGCAATAACTTTCAGAATCTGCGGAATATATTCTAGTTTCATAACAACTTCACCGGGAATTTTGCACGGTGAAACTTTAGGCCCGGGGGGCGTTTTTACGCGGACTTTCGTCAGCCGTCCTGCGCTCTCAAAATTTTTTTCGCAGTTTCACATGCCCATCTTCAAACGACGATTCCCAAGCAACTAAAAGAGTCTAACTATCGCAATAACTTTCAGAATCTGTGGAATATATTCTAGTTTCATAATAACTTCACCGGGAATTTTGCACGGTGAAACTTTAGGCCCGGGGGGCGTTTTTACGCGGACTTTCGGCAGCCGTCCTGCGCTCTCAAAATTTTTTTCGCAGTTTCACATGCCCATCTTCAAACGACGATTCCCAAGCAACTAAAAGAGTCTAACTATCGCAATAACTTTCAGAATCTGCGGAATATATTCTAGTTTCATAATAACTTCACCGGGAATTTTGCACGGTGAAACTTTAGGCCCGGGGGGCGTTTTTACGCGGACTTTCGTCAGCCGTCCTGCGCTCTCAAAATTTTTTTCGCAGTTTCACATGCCCATCTTCAAACGACGATTCCCAAGCAACTAAAAGAGTCTAACTATCGCAATAACTTTCAGAATCTGTGGAATATATTCTAGTTTCATAATAACTTCACCGGGAATTTTGCACGGTGAAACTTTAGGCCCGGGGGGCGTTTTTACGCGGACTTTTGGCAGCCGTCCTGCGCTCTCAAAATTTTTTTCGCAGTTTCACATGCCCATCTTCAAACGACGATTCCCAAGCACCTAAAAGAGTCTAACTATCGCAATAACTTTCAGAATCTGCGGAATATATTCTAGTTTCATAATAACTTCACCGGGAATTTTGCACGGTGAAACTTTAGGCCCGGGGGGCGTTTTTACGCGGACTTTCGTCCGCCGTCCTGCGCTCTCAAAATTTTTTTCGCAGTTTCACATGCCCATCTTCAAACGACGATTCCCAAGCAACTAAAAGAGTCTAACTATCGCAATAACTTTCAGAATCTGTGGAATATATTCTAGTTTCATAATAACTTCACCGGGAATTTTGCACGGTGAAACTTTAGGCCCGGGGGGCGTTTTTACGCGGACTTTCGGCAGCCGTCCTGCGCTCTCAAAATTTTTTTCGCAGTTTCACATGCCCATCTTCAAACGACGATTCCCAAGCAACTTAAAGAGTCTAACTATCGCAATAACTTTCAGAATCTGCGGAATATATTCTAGTTTCATAATAACTTCACCGGGAATTTTGCACGGTGAAACTTTAGGCCCGGGGGGCGTTTTTACGCGGACTTTCGTCAGCCGTCCTGCGCTCTCAAAATTTTTTTCGCAGTTTCACATGCCCATCTTCAAACGACGATTCCCAAGCAACTAAAAGAGTCTAACTATCGCAATAACTTTCAGAATCTGTGGAATATATTCTAGTTTCATAATAACTTCACCGGGAATTTTGCACGGTGAAACTTTAGGCCCGGGGGGCGTTTTTACGCGGACTTTCGTCAGCCGTCCTGCGCTCTCAAAATTTTTTTCGCAGTTTCACATGCCCATCTTCAAACGACGATTCCCAAGCAACTAAAAGAGTCTAACTATCGCAATAACTTTCAGAATCTGTGGAATATATTCTAGTTTCATAATAACTTCACCGGGAATTTTGCACGGTGAAACTTTAGGCCCGGGGGGCGTTTTTACGCGGACTTTCGGCAGCCGTCCTGCGCTCTCAAAATTTTTTTCGCAGTTTCACATGCCCATCTTCAAACGACGATTCCCAAGCAACTAAAAGAGTCTAACTATCGCAATAACTTTCAGAATCTGCGGAATATATTCTAGTTTCATAATAACTTCACCGGGAATTTTGCACGGTGAAACTTTAGGCCCGGGGGGCGTTTTTACGCGGACTTTCGTCAGCCGTCCTGCGCTCTCAAAATTTTTTTCGCAGTTTCACATGCCCATCTTCAAACGACGATTCCCAAGCAACTAAAAGAGTCTAACTATCGCAATAACTTTCAGAATCTGTGGAATATATTCTAGTTTCATAATAACTTCACCGGGAATTTTGCACGGTGAAACTTTAGGCCCGGGGGGCGTTTTTACGCGGACTTTCGGCAGCCGTCCTGCGCTCTCAAAATTTTTTTCGCAGTTTCACATGCCCATCTTCAAACGACGATTCCCAAGCAACTAAAAGAGTCTAACTATCGCAATAACTTTCAGAATCTGCAGAATATATTCTAGTTTCATAATAACTTCACCGGGAATTTTGCACGGTGAAACTTTAGGCCCGGGGGGCGTTTTTACGCGGACTTTCGTCAGCCGTCCTGCGCTCTCAAAATTTTTTTCGCAGTTTCACATGCCCATCTTCAAACGACGATTCCCAAGCAACTAAAAGAGTCTAACTATCGCAATAACTTTCAGAATCTGTGGAATATATTCTAGTTTCATAATAACTTCACCGGGAATTTTGCACGGTGAAACTTTAGGCCCGGGGGGCGTTTTTACGCGGACTTTCGGCAGCCGTCCTGCGCTCTCAAAATTTTTTTCGCAGTTTCACATGCCCATCTTCAAACGACGATTCCCAAGCAACTAAAAGAGTCTAACTATCGCAATAACTTTCAGAATCTGCGGAATATATTCTAGTTTCATAATAACTTCACCGGGAATTTTGCACGGTGAAACTTTAGGCCCGGGGGGCGTTTTTACGCGGACTTTCGTCAGCCGTCCTGCGCTCTCAAAATTTTTTTCGCAGTTTCACATGCCCATCTTCAAACGACGATTCCCAAGCAACTAAAAGAGTCTAACTATCGCAATAACTTTCAGAATCTGTGGAATATATTCTAGTTTCATAATAACTTCACCGGGAATTTTGCACGGTGAAACTTTAGGCCCGGGGGGCGTTTTTACGCGGACTTTCGGCAGCCGTCCTGCGCTCTCAAAATTTTTTTCGCAGTTTCACATGCCCATCTTCAAACGACGATTCCCAAGCAACTAAAAGAGTCTAACTATCGCAATAACTTTCAGAATCTGCGGAATATATTCTAGTTTCATAATAACTTCACCGGGAATTTTGCACGGTGAAACTTTAGGCCCGGGGGGCGTTTTTACGCGGACTTTCGTCAGCCGTCCTGCGCTCTCAAAATTTTTTTCGCAGTTTCACATGCCCATCTTCAAACGACGATTCCCAAGCAACTAAAAGAGTCTAACTATCGCAATAACTTTCAGAATCTGTGGAATATATTCTAGTTTCATAATAACTTCACCGGGAATTTTGCACGGTGAAACTTTAGGCCCGGGGGGCGTTTTTACGCGGACTTTCGGCAGCCGTCCTGCGCTCTCAAAATTTTTTTCGCAGTTTCACATGCCCATCTTCAAACGACGATTCCCAAGCAACTAAAAGAGTCTAACTATCGCAATAACTTTCAGAATCTGCGGAATATATTCTAGTTTCATAATAACTTCACCGGGAATTTTGCACGGTGAAACTTTAGGCCCGGGGGGCGTTTTTACGCGGACTTTCGTCAGCCGTCCTGCGCTCTCAAAATTTTTTTCGCAGTTTCACATGCCCATCTTCAAACGACGATTCCCAAGCAACTAAAAGAGTCTAACTATCGCAATAACTTTCAGAATCTGTGGAATATATTCTAGTTTCATAATAACTTCACCGGGAATTTTGCACGGTGAAACTTTAGGCCCGGGGGGCGTTTTTACGCGGACTTTCGGCAGCCGTCCTGCGCTCTCAAAATTTTTTTCGCAGTTTCACATGCCCATCTTCAAACGACGATTCCCAAGCAACTAAAAGAGTCTAACTATCGCAATAACTTTCAGAATCTGCGGAATATATTCTAGTTTCATAATAACTTCACCGGGAATTTTGCACGGTGAAACTTTAGGCCCGGGGGGCGTTTTTACGCGGACTTTCGTCAGCCGTCCTGCGCTCTCAAAATTTTTTTCGCAGTTTCACATGCCCATCTTCAAACGACGATTCCCAAGCAACTAAAAGAGTCTAACTATCGCAATAACTTTCAGAATCTGTGGAATATATTCTAGTTTCATAATAACTTCACCGGGAATTTTGCACGGTGAAACTTTAGGCCCGGGGGGCGTTTTTACGCGGACTTTCGGCAGCCGTCCTGCGCTCTCAAAATTTTTTTCGCAGTTTCACATGCCCATCTTCAAACGACGATTCCCAAGCAACTAAAAGAGTCTAACTATCGCAATAACTTTCAGAATCTGTGGAATATATTCTAGTTTCATAATAACTTCACCGGGAATTTTGCACGGTGAAACTTTAGGCCCGGGGGCGTTTTTACGCGGACTTTCGGCAGCCGTCCTGCGCTCTCAAAATTTTTTTCGCAGTTTCACATGCCCATCTTCAAACGACGATTCCCAAGCAACTAAAAGAGTCTAACTATCGCAATAACTTTCAGAATCTGCGGAATATATTCTAGTTTCATAATAACTTCACCGGGAATTTTGCACGGTGAAACTTTAGGCCCGGGGGGCGTTTTTACGCGGACTTTCGTCAGCCGTCCTGCGCTCTCAAAATTTTTTTCGCAGTTTCACATGCCCATCTTCAAACGACGATTCCCAAGCAACTAAAAGAGTCTAACTATCGCAATAACTTTCAGAATCTGTGGAATATATTCTAGTTTCATAATAACTTCACCGGGAATTTTGCACGGTGAAACTTTAGGCCCGGGGGGCGTTTTTACGCGGACTTTCGGCAGCCGTCCTGCGCTCTCAAAATTTTTTTCGCAGTTTCACATGCCCATCTTCAAACGACGATTCCCAAGCAACTAAAAGAGTCTAACTATCGCAATAACTTTCAGAATCTGTGGAATATATTCTAGTTTCATAATAACTTCACCGGGAATTTTGCACGGTGAAACTTTAGGCCCGGGGGGCGTTTTTACGCGGACTTTCGGCAGCCGTCCTGCGCTCTCAAAATTTTTTTCGCAGTTTCACATGCCCATCTTCAAACGACGATTCCCAAGCAACTAAAAGAGTCTAACTATCGCAATAACTTTCAGAATCTGCGGAATATATTCTAGTTTCATAATAACTTCACCGGGAATTTTGCACGGTGAAACTTTAGGCCCGGGGGGCGTTTTTACGCGGACTTTCGTCAGCCGTCCTGCGCTCTCAAAATTTTTTTCGCAGTTTCACATGCCCATCTTCAAACGACGATTCCCAAGCAACTAAAAGAGTCTAACTATCGCAATAACTTTCCGAATCTGTGGAATATATTCTAGTTTCATAATAACTTCACCGGGAATTTTGCACGGTGAAACTTTAGGCCCGGGGGGCGTTTTTACGCGGACTTTCGGCAGCCGTCCTGCGCTCTCAAAATTTTTTTCGCAGTTTCACATGCCCATCTTCAAACGACGATTCCCAAGCAACTAAAAGAGTCTAACTATCGCAATAACTTTCAGAATCTGCGGAATATATTCTAGTTTCATAATAACTTCACCGGGAATTTTGCACGGTGAAACTTTAGGCCCGGGGGGCGTTTTTACGCGGACTTTCGTCAGCCGTCCTGCGCTCTCAAAATTTTTTTCGCAGTTTCACATGCCCATCTTCAAACGACGATTCCCAAGCAACTAAAAGAGTCTAACTATCGCAATAACTTTCAGAATCTGTGGAATATATTCTAGTTTCATAATAACTTCACCGGGAATTTTGCACGGTGAAACTTTAGGCCCGGGGGGCGTTTTTACGCGGACTTTCGGCAGCCGTCCTGCGCTCTCAAAATTTTTTTCGCAGTTTCACATGCCCATCTTCAAACGACGATTCCCAAGCAACTAAAAGAGTCTAACTATCGCAATAACTTTCAGAATCTGCGGAATATATTCTAGTTTCATAATAACTTCACCGGGAATTTTGCACGGTGAAACTTTAGGCCCGGGGGGCGTTTTTACGCGGACTTTCGTCAGCCGTCCTGCGCTCTCAAAATTTTTTTCGCAGTTTCACATGCCCATCTTCAAACGACGATTCCCAAGCAACTAAAAGAGTCTAACTATCGCAATAACTTTCAGAATCTGTGGAATATATTCTAGTTTCATAATAACTTCACCGGGAATTTTGCACGGTGAAACTTTAGGCCCGGGGGGCGTTTTTACGCGGACTTTCGGCAGCCGTCCTGCGCTCTCAAAATTTTTTTCGCAGTTTCACATGCCCATCTTCAAACGACGATTCCCAAGCAACTAAAAGAGTCTAACTATCGCAATAACTTTCAGAATCTGCGGAATATATTCTAGTTTCATAATAACTTCACCGGGAATTTTGCACGGTGAAACTTTAGGCCCGGGGGGCGTTTTTACGCGGACTTTCGTCAGCCGTCCTGCGCTCTCAAAATTTTTTTCGCAGTTTCACATGCCCATCTTCAAACGACGATTCCCAAGCAACTAAAAGAGTCTAACTATCGCAATAACTTTCAGAATCTGCGGAATATATTCTAGTTTCATAATAACTTCACCGGGAATTTTGCACGGTGAAACTTTAGGCCCGGGGGGCGTTTTTACGCGGACTTTCGTCAGCCGTCCTGCGCTCTCAAAATTTTTTTCGCAGTTTCACATGCCCATCTTCAAACGACGATTCCCAAGCAACTAAAAGAGTCTAACTATCGCAATAACTTTCAGAATCTGTGGAATATATTCTAGTTTCATAATAACTTCACCGGGAATTTTGCACGGTGAAACTTTAGGCCCGGGGGGCGTTTTTACGCGGACTTTCGGCAGCCGTCCTGCGCTCTCAAAATTTTTTTCGCAGTTTCACATGCCCATCTTCAAACGACGATTCCCAAGCAACTAAAAGAGTCTAACTATCGCAATAACTTTCAGAATCTGCGGAATATATTCTAGTTTCATAATAACTTCACCGGGAATTTTGCACGGTGAAACTTTAGGCCCGGGGGGCGTTTTTACGCGGACTTTCGGCAGCCGTCCTGCGCTCTCAAAATTTTTTTCGCAGTTTCACATGCCCATCTTCAAACGACGATTCCCAAGCAACTAAAAGAGTCTAACTATCGCAATAACTTTCAGAATCTGTGGAATATATTCTAGTTTCATAATAACTTCACCGGGAATTTTGCACGGTGAAACTTTAGGCCCGGGGGGCGTTTTTACGCGGACTTTCGTCAGCCGTCCTGCGCTCTCAAAATTTTTTTCGCAGTTTCACATGCCCATCTTCAAACGACGATTCCCAAGCAACTAAAAGACTCTAACTATCGCAATAACTTTCAGAATCTGTGGAATATATTCTAGTTTCATAATAACTTCACCGGGAATTTTGCACGGTGAAACTTCAGGCCCGGGGGGCGTTTTTACGCGGACTTTCGGCAGCCGTCCTGCGCTCTCAAAATTTTTTTCGCAGTTTCACATGCCCATCTTCAAACGACGATTCCCAAGCAACTAAAAGAGTCTAACTATCGCAATAACTTTCAGAATCTGCGGAATATATTCTAGTTTCATAATAACTTCACCGGGAATTTTGCACGGTGAAACTTTAGGCCCGGGGGGCGTTTTTACGCGGACTTTCGTCAGCCGTCCTGCGCTCTCAAAATTTTTTTCGCAGTTTCACATGCCCATCTTCAAACGACGATTCCCAAGCAACTAAAAGAGTCTAACTTTCGCAATAACTTTCAGAATCTGTGGAATATATTCTAGTTTCATAATAACTTCACCGGGAATTTTGCACGGTGAAACTTTAGGCCCGGGGGGCGTTTTTACGCGGACTTTCGGCAGCCGTCCTGCGCTCTCAAAATTTTTTTCGCAGTTTCACATGCCCATCTTCAAACGACGATTCCCAAGCAACTAAAAGAGTCTAACTATCGCAATAACTTTCAGAATCTGCGGAATATATTCTAGTTTCATAATAACTTCACCGGGAATTTTGCACGGTGAAACTTTAGGCCCGGGGGGCGTTTTTACGCGGACTTTCGTCAGCCGTCCTGCGCTCTCAAAATTTTTTTCGCAGTTTCACATGCCCATCTTCAAACGACGATTCCCAAGCAACTAAAAGAGTCTAACTATCGCAATAACTTTCAGAATCTGTGGAATATATTCTAGTTTCATAATAACTTCACCGGGAATTTTGCACGGTGAAACTTTAGGCCCGGGGGGCGTTTTTACGCGGACTTTCGGCAGCCGTCCTGCGCTCTCAAAATTTTTTTCGCAGTTTCACATGCCCATCTTCAAACGACGATTCCCAAGCAACTAAAAGAGTCTAACTATCGCAATAACTTTCAGAATCTGCGGAATATATTCTAGTTTCATAATAACTTCACCGGGAATTTTGCACGGTGAAACTTTAGGCCCGGGGGGCGTTTTTACGCGGACTTTCGTCAGCCGTCCTGCGCTCTCAAAATTTTTTTCGCAGTTTCACATGCCCATCTTCAAACGACGATTCCCAAGCAACTAAAAGAGTCTAACTATCGCAATAACTTTCAGAATCTGTGGAATATATTCTAGTTTCATAATAACTTCACCGGGAATTTTGCACGGTGAAACTTTAGGCCCGGGGGGCGTTTTTACGCGGACTTTCGGCAGCCGTCCTGCGCTCTCAAAATTTTTTTCGCAGTTTCACATGCCCATCTTCAAACGACGATTCCCAAGCAACTAAAAGAGTCTAACTATCGCAATAACTTTCAGAATCTGCGGAATATATTCTAGTTTCATAATAACTTCACCGGGAATTTTGCACGGTGAAACTTTAGGCCCGGGGGGCGTTTTTACGCGGACTTTCGTCAGCCGTCCTGCGCTCTCAAAATTTTTTTCGCAGTTTCACATGCCCATCTTCAAACGACGATTCCCAAGCAACTAAAAGAGTCTAACTATCGCAATAACTTTCAGAATCTGTGGAATATATTCTAGTTTCATAATAACTTCACCGGGAATTTTGCACGGTGAAACTTTAGGCCCGGGGGGCGTTTTTACGCGGACTTTCGGCAGCCGTCCTGCGCTCTCAAAATTTTTTTCGCAGTTTCACATGCCCATCTTCAAACGACGATTCCCAAGCAACTAAAAGAGTCTAACTATCGCAATAACTTTCAGAATCTGCGGAATATATTCTAGTTTCATAATAACTTCACCGGGAATTTTGCACGGTGAAACTTTAGGCCCGGGGGGCGTTTTTACGCGGACTTTCGTCAGCCGTCCTGCGCTCTCAAAATTTTTTTCGCAGTTTCACATGCCCATCTTCAAACGACGATTCCCAAGCAACTAAAAGAGTCTAACTATCGCAATAACTTTCAGAATCTGTGGAATATATTCTAGTTTCATAATAATTTCACCGGGAATTTTGCACGGTGAAACTTTAGGCCCGGGGGGCGTTTTTACGCGGACTTTCGGCAGCCGTCCTGCGCTCTCAAAAATTTTTTCGCAGTTTCACATGCCCATCTTCAAACGACGATTCCCAAGCAACTAAAAGAGTCTAACTATCGCAATAACTTTCAGAATCTGCGGAATATATTCTAGTTTCATAATAACTTCACCGGGAATTTTGCACGGTGAAACTTTAGGCCCGGGGGGCGTTTTTACGCGGACTTTCGTCAGCCGTCCTGCGCTCTCAAAATTTTTTTCGCAGTTTCACATGCCCATCTTCAAACGACGATTCCCAAGCAACTAAAAGAGTCTAACTATCGCAATAACTTTCAGAATCTGTGGAATATATTCTAGTTTCATAATAACTTCACCGGGAATTTTGCACGGTGAAACTTTAGGCCCGGGGGGCGTTTTTACGCGGACTTTCGGCAGCCGTCCTGCGCTCTCAAAATTTTTTTCGCAGTTTCACATGCCCATCTTCAAACGACGATTCCCAAGCAACTAAAAGAGTCTAACTATCGCAATAACTTTCAGAATCTGCGGAATATATTCTAGTTTCATAATAACTTCACCGGGAATTTTGCACGGTGAAACTTTAGGCCCGGGGGGCGTTTTTACGCGGACTTTCGTCAGCCGTCCTGCGCTCTCAAAATTTTTTTCGCAGTTTCACATGCCCATCTTCAAACGACGATTCCCAAGCAACTAAAAGAGTCTAACTATCGCAATAACTTTCAGAATCTGTGGAATATATTCTAGTTTCATAATAACTTCACCGGGAATTTTGCACGGTGAAACTTTAGGCCCGGGGGGCGTTTTTACGCGGACTTTCGGCAGCCGTCCTGCGCTCTCAAAATTTTTTTCGCAGTTTCACATGCCCATCTTCAAACGACGATTCCCAAGCAACTAAAAGAGTCTAACTATCGCAATAACTTTCAGAATCTGCGGAATATATTCTAGTTTCATAATAACTTCACCGGGAATTTAGCACGGTGAAACTTTAGGCCCGGGGGGCGTTTTTACGCGGACTTTCGTCAGCCGTCCTGCGCTCTCAAAATTTTTTTCGCAGTTTCACATGCCCATCTTCAAACGACGATTCCCAAGCAACTAAAAGAGTCTAACTATCGCAATAACTTTCAGAATCTGTGGAATATATTCTAGTTTCATAATAACTTCACCGGGAATTTTGCACGGTGAAACTTTAGGCCCGGGGGGCGTTTTTACGCGGACTTTCGGCAGCCGTCCTGCGCTCTCAAAATTTTTTTCGCAGTTTCACATGCCCATCTTCAAACGACGATTCCCAAGCAACTAAAAGAGTCTAACTATCGCAATAACTTTCAGAATCTGCGGAATATATTCTAGTTTCATAATAACTTCACCGGGAATTTTGCACGGTGAAACTTTAGGCCCGTGGGGCGTTTTTACGCGGACTTTCGTCAGCCGTCCTGCGCTCTCAAAATTTTTTTCGCAGTTTCACATGCCCATCTTCAAACGACGATTCCCAAGCAACTAAAAGAGTCTAACTATCGCAATAACTTTCAGAATCTGTGGAATATATTCTAGTTTCATAATAACTTCACCGGGAATTTTGCACGGTGAAACTTTAGGCCCGGGGGGCGTTTTTACGCGGACTTTCGTCAGCCGTCCTGCGCTCTCAAAATTTTTTTCGCAGTTTCACATGCCCATCTTCAAACGACGATTCCCAAGCAACTAAAAGAGTCTAACTATCGCAATAACTTTCAGAATCTGTGGAATATATTCTAGTTTCATAATAACTTCACCGGGAATTTTGCACGGTGAAACTTTAGGCCCGGGGGGCGTTTTTACGCGGACTTTCGGCAGCCGTCCTGCGCTCTCAAAATTTTTTTCGCAGTTTCACATGCCCATCTTCAAACGACGATTCCCAAGCAACTAAAAGAGTCTAACTATCGCAATAACTTTCAGAATCTGCGGAATATATTCTAGTTTCATAATAACTTCACCGGGAATTTTGCACGGTGAAACTTTAGGCCCGGGGGGCGTTTTTACGCGGACTTTCGTCAGCCGTCCTGCGCTCTCAAAATTTTTTTCGCAGTTTCACATGCCCATCTTCAAACGACGATTCCCAAGCAACTAAAAGAGTCTAACTATCGCAATAACTTTCAGAATCTGTGGAATATATTCTAGTTTCATAATAACTTCACCGGGAATTTTGCACGGTGAAACTTTAGGCCCGGGGGGCGTTTTTACGCGGACTTTCGGCAGCCGTCCTGCGCTCTCAAAATTTTTTTCGCAGTTTCACATGCCCATCTTCAAACGACGATTCCCAAGCAACTAAAAGAGTCTAACTATCGCAATAACTTTCAGAATCTGCGGAATATATTCTAGTTTCATAATAACTTCACCGGGAATTTTGCACGGTGAAACTTTAGGCCCGGGGGGCGTTTTTACGCGGACTTTCGTCAGCCGTCCTGCGCTCTCAAAATTTTTTTCGCAGTTTCACATGCCCATCTTCAAACGACGATTCCCAAGCAACTAAAAGAGTCTAACTATCGCAATAACTTTCAGAATCTGTGGAATATATTCTAGTTTCATAATAACTTCACCGGGAATTTTGCACGGTGAAACTTTAGGCCCGGGGGGCGTTTTTACGCGGACTTTCGGCAGCCGTCCTGCGCTCTCAAAATTTTTTTCGCAGTTTCACATGCCCATCTTCAAACGACGATTCCCAAGCAACTAAAAGAGTCTAACTATCGCAATAACTTTCAGAATCTGCGGAATATATTCTAGTTTCATAATAACTTCACCGGGAATTTTGCACGGTGAAACTTTAGGCCCGGGGGGCGTTTTTACGCGGACTTTCGTCAGCCGTCCTGCGCTCTCAAAATTTTTTTCGCAGTTTCACATGCCCATCTTCAAACGACGATTCCCAAGCAACTAAAAGAGTCTAACTATCGCAATAACTTTCAGAATCTGTGGAATATATTCTAGTTTCATAATAATTTCACCGGGAATTTTGCACGGTGAAACTTTAGGCCCGGGGGGCGTTTTTACGCGGACTTTCGGCAGCCGTCCTGCGCTCTCAAAAATTTTTTCGCAGTTTCACATGCCCATCTTCAAACGACGATTCCCAAGCAACTAAAAGAGTCTAACTATCGCAATAACTTTCAGAATCTGCGGAATATATTCTAGTTTCATAATAACTTCACCGGGAATTTTGCACGGTGAAACTTTAGGCCCGGGGGGCGTTTTTACGCGGACTTTCGTCAGCCGTCCTGCGCTCTCAAAATTTTTTTCGCAGTTTCACATGCCCATCTTCAAACGACGATTCCCAAGCAACTAAAAGAGTCTAACTATCGCAATAACTTTCAGAATCTGTGGAATATATTCTAGTTTCATAATAACTTCACCGGGAATTTTGCACGGTGAAACTTTAGGCCCGGGGGGCGTTTTTACGCGGACTTTCGGCAGCCGTCCTGCGCTCTCAAAATTTTTTTCGCAGTTTCACATGCCCATCTTCAAACGACGATTCCCAAGCAACTAAAAGAGTCTAACTATCGCAATAACTTTCAGAATCTGCGGAATATATTCTAGTTTCATAATAACTTCACCGGGAATTTTGCACGGTGAAACTTTAGGCCCGGGGGGCGTTTTTACGCGGACTTTCGTCAGCCGTCCTGCGCTCTCAAAATTTTTTTCGCAGTTTCACATGCCCATCTTCAAACGACGATTCCCAAGCAACTAAAAGAGTCTAACTATCGCAATAACTTTCAGAATCTGTGGAATATATTCTAGTTTCATAATAACTTCACCGGGAATTTTGCACGGTGAAACTTTAGGCCCGGGGGGCGTTTTTACGCGGACTTTCGGCAGCCGTCCTGCGCTGTCAAAATTTTTTTCGCAGTTTCACATGCCCATCTTCAAACGACGATTCCCAAGCAACTAAAAGAGTCTAACTATCGCAATAACTTTCAGAATCTGCGGAATATATTCTAGTTTCATAATAACTTCACCGGGAATTTTGCACGGTGAAACTTTAGGCCCGGGGGGCGTTTTTACGCGGACTTTCGTCAGCCGTCCTGCGCTCTCAAAATTTTTTTCGCAGTTTCACATGCCCATCTTCAAACGACGATTCCCAAGCAACTAAAAGAGTCTAACTATCGCAATAACTTTCAGAATCTGTGGAATATATTCTAGTTTCATAATAACTTCACCGGGAATTTTGCACGGTGAAACTTTAGGCCCGGGGGGCGTTTTTACGCGGACTTTCGGCAGCCGTCCTGCGCTCTCAAAATTTTTTTCGCAGTTTCACATGCCCATCTTCAAACGACGATTCCCAAGCAACTAAAAGAGTCTAACTATCGCAATAACTTTCAGAATCTGCGGAATATATTCTAGTTTCATAATAACTTCACCGGGAATTTTGCACGGTGAAACTTTAGGCCCGGGGGGCGTTTTTACGCGGACTTTCGTCAGCCGTCCTGCGCTCTCAAAATTTTTTTCGCAGTTTCACATGCCCATCTTCAAACGACGATTCCCAAGCAACTAAAAGAGTCTAACTATCGCAATAACTTTCAGAATCTGTGGAATATATTCTAGTTTCATAATAACTTCACCGGGAATTTTGCACGGTGAAACTTTAGGCCCGGGGGGCGTTTTTACGCGGACTTTCGTCAGCCGTCCTGCGCTCTCAAAATTTTTTTCGCAGTTTCACATGCCCATCTTCAAACGACGATTCCCAAGCAACTAAAAGAGTCTAACTATCGCAATAACTTTCAGAATCTGTGGAATATATTCTAGTTTCATAATAACTTTACCGGGAATTTTGCACGGTGAAACTTTAGGCCCGGGGGGCGTTTTTACGCGGACTTTCGGCAGCCGTCCTGCGCTCTCAAAATTTTTTTCGCAGTTTCACATGCCCATCTTCAAACGACGATTCCCAAGCAACTAAAAGAGTCTAACTATCGCAATAACTTTCAGAATCTGCGGAATATATTCTAGTTTCATAATAACTTCACCGGGAATTTTGCACGGTGAAACTTTAGGCCCGGGGGGCGTTTTTACGCGGACTTTCGTCAGCCGTCCTGCGCTCTCAAAATTTTTTTCGCAGTTTCACATGCCCATCTTCAAACGACGATTCCCAAGCAACTAAAAGAGTCTAACTATCGCAATAACTTTCAGAATCTGTGGAATATATTCTAGTTTCATAATAACTTCACCGGGAATTTTGCACGGTGAAACTTTAGGCCCGGGGGGCGTTTTTACGCGGACTTTCGGCAGCCGTCCTGCGCTCTCAAAATTTTTTTCGCAGTTTCACATGCCCATCTTCAAACGACGATTCCCAAGCAACTAAAAGAGTCTAACTATCGCAATAACTTTCAGAATCTGCGGAATATATTCTAGTTTCATAATAACTTCACCGGGAATTTTGCACGGTGAAACTTTAGGCCCGGGGGGCGTTTTTACGCGGACTTTCGTCAGCCGTCCTGCGCTCTCAAAATTTTTTTCGCAGTTTCACATGCCCATCTTCAAACGACGATTCCCAAGCAACTAAAAGAGTCTAACTATCGCAATAACTTTCAGAATCTGTGGAATATATTCTAGTTTCATAATAACTTCACCGGGAATTTTGCACGGTGAAACTTTAGGCCCGGGGGGCGTTTTTACGCGGACTTTCGGCAGCCGTCCTGCGCTCTCAAAATTTTTTTCGCAGTTTCACATGCCCATCTTCAAACGACGATTCCCAAGCAACTAAAAGAGTCTAACTATCGCAATAACTTTCAGAATCTGCGGAATATATTCTAGTTTCATAATAACTTCACCGGGAATTTTGCACGGTGAAACTTTAGGCCCGGGGGGCGTTTTTACGCGGACTTTCGTCAGCCGTCCTGCGCTCTCAAAATTTTTTTCGCAGTTTCACATGCCCATTTTCAAACGACGATTCCCAAGCAACTAAAAGAGTCTAACTATCGCAATAACTTTCAGAATCTGTGGAATATATTCTAGTTTCATAATAACTTCACCGGGAATTTTGCACGGTGAAACTTTAGGCCCGGGGGGCGTTTTTACGCGGACTTTCGGCAGCCGTCCTGCGCTCTCAAAATTTTTTTCGCAGTTTCACATGCCCATCTTCAAACGACGATTCCCAAGCAACTAAAAGAGTCTAACTATCGCAATAACTTTCAGAATCTGCGGAATATATTCTAGTTTCATAATAACTTCACCGGGAATTTTGCACGGTGAAACTTTAGGCCCGGGGGGCGTTTTTACGCGGACTTTCGTCAGCCGTCCTGCGCTCTCAAAATTTTTTTCGCAGTTTCACATGCCCATCTTCAAACGACGATTCCCAAGCAACTAAAAGAGTCTAACTATCGCAATAACTTTCAGAATCTGTGGAATATATTCTAGTTTCATAATAACTTCACCGGGAATTTTGCACGGTGAAACTTTAGGCCCGGGGGGCGTTTTTACGCGGACTTTCGGCAGCCGTCCTGCGCTCTCAAAATTTTTTTCGCAGTTTCACATGCCCATCTTCAAACGACGATTCCCAAGCAACTAAAAGAGTCTAACTATCGCAATAACTTTCAGAATCTGCGGAATATATTCTAGTTTCATAATAACTTCACCGGGAATTTTGCACGGTGAAACTTTAGGCCCGGGGGGCGTTTTTACGCGGACTTTCGTCAGCCGTCCTGCGCTCTCAAAATTTTTTTCGCAGTTTCACATGCCCATCTTCAAACGACGATTCCCAAGCAACTAAAAGAGTCTAACTATCGCAATAACTTTCAGAATCTGTGGAATATATTCTAGTTTCATAATAACTTCACCGGGAATTTTGCACGGTGAAACTTTAGGCCCGGGGGGCGTTTTTACGCGGACTTTCGGCAGCCGTCCTGCGCTCTCAAAATTTTTTTCGCAGTTTCACATGCCCATCTTCAAACGACGATTCCCAAGCAACTAAAAGAGTCTAACTATCGCAATAACTTTCAGAATCTGTGGAATATATTCTAGTTTCATAATAACTTCACCGGGAATTTTGCACGGTGAAACTTTAGGCCCGGGGGGCGTTTTTACGCGGACTTTCGGCAGCCGTCCTGCGCTCTCAAAATTTTTTTCGCAGTTTCACATGCCCATCTTCAAACGACGATTCCCAAGCAACTAAAAGAGTCTAACTATCGCAATAACTTTCAGAATCTGCGGAATATATTCTAGTTTCATAATAACTTCACCGGGAATTTTGCACGGTGAAACTTTAGGCCCGGGGGGCGTTTTTACGCGGACTTTCGTCAGCCGTCCTGCGCTCTCAAAATTTTTTTCGCAGTTTCACATGCCCATCTTCAAACGACGATTCCCAAGCAACTAAAAGAGTCTAACTATCGCAATAACTTTCAGAATCTGTGGAATATATTCTAGTTTCATAATAACTTCACCGGGAATTTTGCACGGTGAAACTTTAGGCCCGGGGGGCGTTTTTACGCGGACTTTCGGCAGCCGTCCTGCGCTCTCAAAATTTTTTTCGCAGTTTCACATGCCCATCTTCAAACGACGATTCCCAAGCAACTAAAAGAGTCTAACTATCGCAATAACTTTCAGAATCTGCGGAATATATTCTAGTTTCATAATAACTTCACCGGGAATTTTGCACGGTGAAACTTTAGGCCCGGGGGGCGTTTTTACGCGGACTTTCGTCAGCCGTCCTGCGCTCTCAAAATTTTTTTCGCAGTTTCACATGCCCATCTTCAAACGACGATTCCCAAGCAACTAAAAGAGTCTAACTATCGCAATAACTTTCAGAATCTGTGGAATATATTCTAGTTTCATAATAACTTCACCGGGAATTTTGCACGGTGAAACTTTAGGCCCGGGGGGCGTTTTTACGCGGACTTTCGGCAGCCGTCCTGCGCTCTCAAAATTTTTTTCGCAGTTTCACATGCCCATCTTCAAACGACGATTCCCAAGCAACTAAAAGAGTCTAACTATCGCAATAACTTTCAGAATCTGCGGAATATATTCTAGTTTCATAATAACTTCACCGGGAATTTTGCACGGTGAAACTTTAGGCCCGGGGGGCGTTTTTACGCGGACTTTCGGCAGCCGTCCTGCGCTCTCAAAATTTTTTTCGCAGTTTCACATGCCCATCTTCAAACGACGATTCCCAAGCAACTAAAAGAGTCTAACTATCGCAATAACTTTCAGAATCTGTGGAATATATTCTAGTTTCATAATAACTTCACCGGGAATTTTGCACGGTGAAACTTTTGGCCCGGGGGGCGTTTTTACGCGGACTTTCGGCAGCCGTCCTGCGCTCTCAAAATTTTTTTCGCAGTTTCACATGCCCATCTTCAAACGACGATTCCCAAGCAACTAAAAGAGTCTAACTATCGCAATAACTTTCAGAATCTGCGGAATATATTCTAGTTTCATAATAACTTCACCGGGAATTTTGCACGGTGAAACTTTAGGCCCGGGGGGCGTTTTTACGCGGACTTTCGTCAGCCGTCCTGCGCTCTCAAAATTTTTTTCGCAGTTTCACATGCCCATCTTCAAACGACGATTCCCAAGCAACTAAAAGAGTCTAACTATCGCAATAACTTTCAGAATCTGTGGAATATATTCTAGTTTCATAATAACTTCACCGGGAATTTTGCACGGTGAAACTTTAGGCCCGGGGGGCGTTTTTACGCGGACTTTCGGCAGCCGTCCTGCGCTCTCAAAATTTTTTTCGCAGTTTCACATGCCCATCATCAAACGACGATTCCCAAGCAACTAAAAGAGTCTAACTATCGCAATAACTTTCAGAATCTGCGGAATATATTCTAGTTTCATAATAACTTCACCGGGAATTTTGCACGGTGAAACTTTAGGCCCGGGGGGCGTTTTTACGCGGACTTTCGTCAGCCGTCCTGCGCTCTCAAAATTTTTTTCGCAGTTTCACATGCCCATCTTCAAACGACGATTCCCAAGCAACTAAAAGAGTCTAACTATCGCAATAACTTTCAGAATCTGTGGAATATATTCTAGTTTCATAATAACTTCACCGGGAATTTTGCACGGTGAAACTTTAGGCCCGGGGGGCGTTTTTACGCGGACTTTCGGCAGCCGTCCTGCGCTCTCAAAATTTTTTTCGCAGTTTCACATGCCCATCTTCAAACGACGATTCCCAAGCAACTAAAAGAGTCTAACTATCGCAATAACTTTCAGAATCTGCGGAATATATTCTAGTTTCATAATAACTTCACCGGGAATTTTGCACGGTGAAACTTTAGGCCCGGGGGGCGTTTTTACGCGGACTTTCGTCAGCCGTCCTGCGCTCTCAAAATTTTTTTCGCAGTTTCACATGCCCATCTTCAAACGACGATTCCCAAGCAACTAAAAGAGTCTAACTATCGCAATAACTTTCAGAATCTGTGGAATATATTCTAGTTTCATAATAACTTCACCGGGAATTTTGCACGGTGAAACTTTAGGCCCGGGGGGCGTTTTTACGCGGACTTTCGGCAGCCGTCCTGCGCTCTCAAAATTTTTTTCGCAGTTTCACATGCCCATCTTCAAACGACGATTCCCAAGCAACTAAAAGAGTCTAACTATCGCAATAACTTTCAGAATCTGTGGAATATATTCTAGTTTCATAATAACTTCACCGGGAATTTTGCACGGTGAAACTTTAGGCCCGGGGGGCGTTTTTACGCGGACTTTCGGCAGCCGTCCTGCGCTCTCAAAATTTTTTTCGCAGTTTCACATGCCCATCTTCAAACGACGATTCCCAAGCAACTAAAAGAGTCTAACTATCGCAATAACTTTCAGAATCTGCGGAATATATTCTAGTTTCATAATAACTTCACCGGGAATTTTGCACGGTGAAACTTTAGGCCCGGGGGGCGTTTTTACGCGGACTTTCGTCAGCCGTCCTGCGCTCTCAAAATTTTTTTCGCAGTTTCACATGCCCATCTTCAAACGACGATTCCCAAGCAACTAAAAGAGTCTAACTATCGCAATAACTTTCAGAATCTGTGGAATATATTCTAGTTTCATAATAACTTCACCGGGAATTTTGCACGGTGAAACTTTAGGCCCGGGGGGCGTTTTTACGCGGACTTTCGGCAGCCGTCCTGCGCTCTCAAAATTTTTTTCGCAGTTTCACATGCCCATCTTCAAACGACGATTCCCAAGCAACTAAAAGAGTCTAACTATCGCAATAACTTTCAGAATCTGTGGAATATATTCTAGTTTCATAATAACTTCACCGGGAATTTTGCACGGTGAAACTTTAGGCCCGGGGGGCGTTTTTACGCGGACTTTCGGCAGCCGTCCTGCGCTCTCAAAAATTTTTTCGCAGTTTCACATGCCCATCTTCAAACGACGATTCCCAAGCAACTAAAAGAGTCTAACTATCGCAATAACTTTCAGAATCTGCGGAATATATTCTAGTTTCATAATAACTTCACCGGGAATTTTGCACGGTGAAACTTTAGGCCCGGGGGGCGTTTTTACGCGGACTTTCGTCAGCCGTCCTGCGCTCTCAAAATTTTTTTCGCAGTTTCACATGCCCATCTTCAAACGACGATTCCCAAGCAACTAAAAGAGTCTAACTATCGCAATAACTTTCAGAATCTGTGGAATATATTCTAGTTTCATAATAACTTCACCGGGAATTTTGCACGGTGAAACTTTAGGCCCGGGGGGCGTTTTTACGCGGACTTTCGGCAGCCGTCCTGCGCTCTCAAAATTTTTTTCGCAGTTTCACATGCCCATCTTCAAACGACGATTCCCAAGCAACTAAAAGAGTCTAACTATCGCAATAACTTTCAGAATCTGCGGAATATATTCTAGTTTCATAATAACTTCACCGGGAATTTTGCACGGTGAAACTTTAGGCCCGGGGGGCGTTTTTACGCGGACTTTCGTCAGCCGTCCTGCGCTCTCAAAATTTTTTTCGCAGTTTCACATGCCCATCTTCAAACGACGATTCCCAAGCAACTAAAAGAGTCTAACTATCGCAATAACTTTCAGAATCTGTGGAATATATTCTAGTTTCATAATAACTTCACCGGGAATTTTGCACGGTGAAACTTTAGGCCCGGGGGGCGTTTTTACGCGGACTTTCGGCAGCCGTCCTGCGCTCTCAAAATTTTTTTCGCAGTTTCACATGCCCATCTTCAAACGACGATTCCCAAGCAACTAAAAGAGTCTAACTATCGCAATAACTTTCAGAATCTGCGGAATATATTCTAGTTTCATAATAACTTCACCGGGAATTTTGCACGGTGAAACTTTAGGCCCGGGGGGCTTTTTTACGCGGACTTTCGGCAGCCGTCCTGCGCTCTCAAAATTTTTTTCGCAGTTTCACATGCCCATCTTCAAACGACGATTCCCAAGCAACTAAAAGAGTCTAACTATCGCAATAACTTTCAGAATCTGTGGAATATATTCTAGTTTCATAATAACTTCACCGGGAATTTTGCACGGTGAAACTTTAGGCCCGGGGGGCGTTTTTACGCGGACTTTCGGCAGCCGTCCTGCGCTCTCAAAATTTTTTTCGCAGTTTCACATGCCCATCTTCAAACGACGATTCCCAAGCAACTAAAAGAGTCTAACTATCGCAATAACTTTCAGAATCTGCGGAATATATTCTAGTTTCATAATAACTTCACCGGGAATTTTGCACGGTGAAACTTTAGGCCCGGGGGGCGTTTTTACGCGGACTTTCGTCAGCCGTCCTGCGCTCTCAAAATTTTTTTCGCAGTTTCACATGCCCATCTTCAAACGACGATTCCCAAGCAACTAAAAGAGTCTAACTATCGCAATAACTTTCAGAATCTGTGGAATATATTCTAGTTTCATAATAACTTCACCGGGAATTTTGCACGGTGAAACTTTAGGCCCGGGGGGCGTTTTTACGCGGACTTTCGGCGGCCGTCCTGCGCTCTCAAAATTTTTTTCGCAGTTTCACATGCCCATCTTCAAACGACGATTCCCAAGCAACTAAAAGAGTCTAACTATCGCAATAACTTTCAGAATCTGCGGAATATATTCTAGTTTCATAATAACTTCACCGGGAATTTTGCACGGTGAAACTTTAGGCCCGGGGGGCGTTTTTACGCGGACTTTCGTCAGCCGTCCTGCGCTCTCAAAATTTTTTTCGCAGTTTCACATGCCCATCTTCAAACGACGATTCCCAAGCAACTAAAAGAGTCTAACTATCGCAATAACTTTCAGAATCTGTGGAATATATTCTAGTTTCATAATAACTTCACCGGGAATTTTGCACGGTGAAACTTTAGGCCCGGGGGGCGTTTTTACGCGGACTTTCGGCAGCCGTCCTGCGCTCTCAAAATTTTTTTCGCAGTTTCACATGCCCATCTTCAAACGACGATTCCCAAGCAACTAAAAGAGTCTAACTATCGCAATAACTTTCAGAATCTGCGGAATATATTCTAGTTTCATAATAACTTCACCGGGAATTTTGCACGGTGAAACTTTAGGCCCGGGGGGCGTTTTTACGCGGACTTTCGTCAGCCGTCCTGCGCTCTCAAAATTTTTTTCGCAGTTTCACATGCCCATCTTCAAACGACGATTCCCAAGCAACTAAAAGAGTCTAACTATCGCAATAACTTTCAGAATCTGTGGAATATATTCTAAATTCATAATAACTTCACCGGGAATTTTGCACGGTGAAACTTTAGGCCCGGGGGGCGTTTTTACGCGGACTTTCGGCAGCCGTCCTGCGCTCTCAAAATTTTTTTCGCAGTTTCACATGCCCATCTTCAAACGACGATTCCCAAGCAACTAAAAGAGTCTAACTATCGCAATAACTTTCAGAATCTGCGGAATATATTCTAGTTTCATAATAACTTCACCGGGAATTTTGCACGGTGAAACTTTAGGCCCGGGGGGCGTTTTTACGCGGACTTTCGTCAGCCGTCCTGCGCTCTCAAAATTTTTTTCGCAGTTTCACATGCCCATCTTCAAACGACGATTCCCAAGCAACTAAAAGAGTCTAACTATCGCAATAACTTTCAGAATCTGTGGAATATATTCTAGTTTCATAATAACTTCACCGGGAATTTTGCACGGTGAAACTTTAGGCCCGGGGGGCGTTTTTACGCGGACTTTCGGCAGCCGTCCTGCGCTCTCAAAATTTTTTTCGCAGTTTCACATGCCCATCTTCAAACGACGATTCCCAAGCAACTAAAAGAGTCTAACTATCGCAATAACTTTCAGAATCTGCGGAATATATTCTAGTTTCATAATAACTTCACCGGGAATTTTGCACGGTGAAACTTTAGGCCCGGGGGGCGTTTTTACGCGGACTTTCGTCAGCCGTCCTGCGCTCTCAAAATTTTTTTCGCAGTTTCACATGCCCATCTTCAAACGACGATTCCCAAGCAACTAAAAGAGTCTAACTATCGCAATAACTTTCAGAATCTGTGGAATATATTCTAGTTTCATAATAACTTCACCGGGAATTTTGCACGGTGAAACTTTAGGCCCGGGGGGCGTTTTTACGCGGACTTTCGGCAGCCGTCCTGCGCTCTCAAAATTTTTTTCGCAGTTTCACATGCCCATCTTCAAACGACGATTCCCAAGCAACTAAAAGAGTCTAACTATCGCAATAACTTTCAGAATCTGCGGAATATATTCTAGTTTCATAATGACTTCACCGGGAATTTTGCACGGTGAAACTTTAGGCCCGGGGGGCGTTTTTACGCGGACTTTCGTCAGCCGTCCTGCGCTCTCAAAATTTTTTTCGCAGTTTCACATGCCCATCTTCAAACGACGATTCCCAAGCAACTAAAAGAGTCTAACTATCGCAATAACTTTCAGAATCTGTGGAATATATTCTAGTTTCATAATAACTTCACCGGGAATTTTGCACGGTGAAACTTTAGGCCCGGGGGGCGTTTTTACGCGGACTTTCGGCAGCCGTCCTGCGCTCTCAAAATTTTTTTCGCAGTTTCACATGCCCATCTTCAAACGACGATTCCCAAGCAACTAAAAGAGTCTAACTATCGCAATAACTTTCAGAATCTGTGGAATATATTCTAGTTTCATAATAACTTCACCGGGAATTTTGCACGGTGAAACTTTAGGCCCGGGGGGCGTTTTTACGCGGACTTTCGTCAGCCGTCCTGCGCTCTCAAAATTTTTTTCGCAGTTTCACATGCCCATCTTCAAACGACGATTCCCAAGCAACTAAAAGAGTCTAACTATCGCAATAACTTTCAGAATCTGTGGAATATATTCTAGTTTCATAATAACTTCACCGGGAATTTTGCACGGTGAAACTTTAGGCCCGGGGGGCGTTTTTACGCGGACTTTCGGCAGCCGTCCTGCGCTCTCAAAATTTTTTTCGCAGTTTCACATGCCCATCTTCAAACGACGATTCCCAAGCAACTAAAAGAGTCTAACTATCGCAATAACTTTCAGAATCTGCGGAATATATTCTAGTTTCATAATAACTTCACCGGGAATTTTGCACGGTGAAACTTTAGGCCCGGGGGGCGTTTTTACGCGGACTTTCGTCAGCCGTCCTGCGCTCTCAAAATTTTTTTCGCAGTTTCACATGCCCATCTTCAAACGACGATTCCCAAGCAACTAAAAGAGTCTAACTATCGCAATAACTTTCAGAATCTGTGGAATATATTCTAGTTTCATAATAACTTCACCGGGAATTTTGCACGGTGAAACTTTAGGCCCGGGGGGCGTTTTTACGCGGACTTTCGTCAGCCGTCCTGCGCTCTCAAAATTTTTTTCGCAGTTTCACATGCCCATCTTCAAACGACGATTCCCAAGCAACTAAAAGAGTCTAACTATCGCAATAACTTTCAGAATCTGTGGAATATATTCTAGTTTCATAATAACTTCACCGGGAATTTTGCACGGTGAAACTTTAGGCCCGGGGGGCGTTTTTACGCGGACTTTCGGCAGCCGTCCTGCGCTCTCAAAATTTTTTTCGCAGTTTCACATGCCCATCTTCAAACGACGATTCCCAAGCAACTAAAAGAGTCTAACTATCGCAATAACTTTCAGAATCTGCGGAATATATTCTAGTTTCATAATAACTTCACCGGGAATTTTGCACGGTGAAACTTTAGGCCCGGGGGGCGTTTTTACGCGGACTTTCGTCAGCCGTCCTGCGCTCTCAAAATTTTTTTCGCAGTTTCACATGCCCATCTTCAAACGACGATTCCCAAGCAACTAAAAGAGTCTAACTATCGCAATAACTTTCAGAATCTGTGGAATATATTCTAGTTTCATAATAACTTCACCGGGAATTTTGCACGGTGAAACTTTAGGCCCGGGGGGCGTTTTTACGCGGACTTTAGGCAGCCGTCCTGCGCTCTCAAAATTTTTTTCGCAGTTTCACATGCCCATCTTCAAACGACGATTCCCAAGCAACTAAAAGAGTCTAACTATCGCAATAACTTTCAGAATCTGCGGAATATATTCTAGTTTCATAATAACTTCACCGGGAATTTTGCACGGTGAAACTTTAGGCCCGGGGGGCGTTTTTACGCGGACTTTCGTCAGCCGTCCTGCGCTCTCAAAATTTTTTTCGCAGTTTCACATGCCCATCTTCAAACGACGATTCCCAAGCAACTAAAAGAGTCTAACTATCGCAATAACTTTCAGAATCTGTGGAATATATTCTAGTTTCATAATAACTTCACCGGGAATTTTGCGCGGTGAAACTTTAGGCCCGGGGGGCGTTTTTACGCGGACTTTCGGCAGCCGTCCTGCGCTCTCAAAATTTTTTTCGCAGTTTCACATGCCCATCTTCAAACGACGATTCCCAAGCAACTAAAAGAGTCTAACTATCGCAATAACTTTCAGAATCTGCGGAATATATTCTAGTTTCATAATAACTTCACCGGGAATTTTGCACGGTGAAACTTTAGGCCCGGGGGGCGTTTTTACGCGGACTTTCGTCAGCCGTCCTGCGCTCTCAAAATTTTTTTCGCAGTTTCACATGCCCATCTTCAAACGACGATTCCCAAGCAACTAAAAGAGTCTAACTATCGCAATAACTTTCAGAATCTGTGGAATATATTCTAGTTTCATAATAACTTCACCGGGAATTTTGCACGGTGAAACTTTAGGCCCGGGGGGCGTTTTTACGCGGACTTTCGGCAGCCGTCCTGCGCTCTCAAAATTTATTTCGCAGTTTCACATGCCCATCTTCAAACGACGATTCCCAAGCAACTAAAAGAGTCTAACTATCGCAATAACTTTCAGAATCTGCGGAATATATTCTAGTTTCATAATAACTTAACCGGGAATTTTGCACGGTGAAACTTTAGGCCCGGGGGGCGTTTTTACGCGGACTTTCGTCAGCCGTCCTGCGCTCTCAAAATTTTTTTCGCAGTTTCACATGCCCATCTTCAAACGACGATTCCCAAGCAACTAAAAGAGTCTAACTATCGCAATAACTTTCAGAATCTGCGGAATATATTCTAGTTTCATAATAACTTCACCGGGAATTTTGCACGTTGAAACTTTAGGCCCGGAGGCGTTTTTACGCGGACTTTCGTCAGCCGTCCTGCGCTCTCAAAATTTTTTTCGCAGTTTCACATGCCCATCTTCAAACGACGATTCCCAAGCAACTAAAAGAGTCTAACTATCGCAATAACTTTCAGAATCTGTGGAATATATTCTAGTTTCATAATAACTTCACCGGGAATTTTGCACGGTGAAACTTTAGGCCCGGGGGGCGTTTTTACGCGGACTTTCGGCAGCCGTCCTGCGCTCTCAAAATTTTTTTCGCAGTTTCACATGCCCATCTTCAAACGACGATTCCCAAGCAACTAAAAGAGTCTAACTATCGCAATAACTTTCAGAATCTGCGGAATATATTCTAGTTTCATAATAACTTCACCGGGAATTTTGCACGGTGAAACTTTAGGCCCGGGGGGCGTTTTTACGCGGACTTTCGTCAGCCGTCCTGCGCTCTCAAAATTTTTTTCGCAGTTTCACATGCCCATCTTCAAACGACGATTCCCAAGCAACTAAAAGAGTCTAACTATCGCAATAACTTTCAGAATCTGTGGAATATATTCTAGTTTCATAATAACTTCACCGGGAATTTTGCACGGTGAAACTTTAGGCACGGGGGGCGTTTTTACGCGGACTTTCGGCAGCCGTCCTGCGCTCTCAAAATTTTTTTCGCAGTTTCACATGCCCATCTTCAAACGACGATTCCCAAGCAACTAAAAGAGTCTAACTATCGCAATAACTTTCAGAATCTGCGGAATATATTCTAGTTTCATAATAACTTCACCGGGAATTTTGCACGGTGAAACTTTAGGCCCGGGGGGCGTTTTTACGCGGACTTTCGTCAGCCGTCCTGCGCTCTCAAAATTTTTTTCGCAGTTTCACATGCCCATCTTCAAACGACGATTCCCAAGCAACTAAAAGAGTCTAACTATCGCAATAACTTTCAGAATCTGTGGAATATATTCTAGTTTCATAATAACTTCACCGGGAATTTTGCACGGTGAAACTTTAGGCCCGGGGGGCGTTTTTACGCGGACTTTCGGCAGCCGTCCTGCGCTCTCAAAATTTTTTTCGCAGTTTCACATGCCCATCTTCAAACGACGATTCCCAAGCAACTAAAAGAGTCTAACTATCGCAATAACTTTCAGAATCTGCGGAATATATTCTAGTTTCATAATAACTTCACCGGGAATTTTGCACGGTGAAACTTTAGGCCCGGGGGGCGTTTTTACGCGGACTTTCGTCAGCCGTCCTGCGCTCTCAAAATTTTTTTCGCAGTTTCACATGCCCATCTTCAAACGACGATTCCCAAGCAACTAAAAGAGTCTAACTATCGCAATAACTTTCAGAATCTGTGGAATATATTCTAGTTTCATAATAACTTCACCGGGAATTTTGCACGGTGAAACTTTAGGCCCGGGGGGCGTTTTTACGCGGACTTTCGGCAGCCGTCCTGCGCTCTCAAAATTTTTTTCGCAGTTTCACATGCCCATCTTCAAACGACGATTCCCAAGCAACTAAAAGAGTCTAACTATCGCAATAACTTTCAGAATCTGCGGAATATATTCTAGTTTCATAATAACTTCACCGGGAATTTTGCACGGTGAAACTTTAGGCCCGGGGGGCGTTTTTACGCGGACTTTCGTCAGCCGTCCTGCGCTCTCAAAATTTTTTTCGCAGTTTCACATGCCCATCTTCAAACGACGATTCCCAAGCAACTAAAAGAGTCTAACTATCGCAATAACTTTCAGAATCTGTGGAATATATTCTAGTTTCATAATAACTTCACCGGGAATTTTGCACGGTGAAACTTTAGGCCCGGGGGGCGTTTTTACGCGGACTTTCGGCAGCCGTCCTGCGCTCTCAAAATTTTTTTCGCAGTTTCACATGCCCATCTTCAAACGACGATTCCCAAGCAACTAAAAGAGTCTAACTATCGCAATAACTTTCAGAATCTGCGGAATATATTCTAGTTTCATAATAACTTCACCTGGAATTTTGCACGGTGAAACTTTAGGCCCGGGGGGCGTTTTTACGCGGACTTTCGTCAGCCGTCCTGCGCTCTCAAAATTTTTTTCGCAGTTTCACATGCCCATCTTCAAACGACGATTCCCAAGCAACTAAAAGAGTCTAACTATCGCAATAACTTTCAGAATCTGTGGAATATATTCTAGTTTCATAATAACTTCACCGGGAATTTTGCACGGTGAAACTTTAGGCCCGGGGGGCGTTTTTACGCGGACTTTCGGCAGCCGTCCTGCGCTCTCAAAATTTTTTTCGCAGTTTCACATGCCCATCTTCAAACGACGATTCCCAAGCAACTAAAAGAGTCTAACTATCGCAATAACTTTCAGAATCTGCGGAATATATTCTAGTTTCATAATAACTTCACCGGGAATTTTGCACGGTGAAACTTTAGGCCCGGGGGGCGTTTTTACGCGGACTTTCGTCAGCCGTCCTGCGCTCTCAAAATTTTTTTCGCAGTTTCACATGCCCATCTTCAAACGACGATTCCCAAGCAACTAAAAGAGTCTAACTATCGCAATAACTTTCAGAATCTGTGGAATATATTCTAGTTTCATAATAACTTCACCGGGAATTTTGCACGGTGAAACTTTAGGCCCGGGGGGCGTTTTTACGCGGACTTTCGTCAGCCGTCCTGCGCTCTCAAAATTTTTTTCGCAGTTTCACATGCCCATCTTCAAACGACGATTCCCAAGCAACTAAAAGAGTCTAACTATCGCAATAACTTTCAGAATCTGTGGAATATATTCTAGTTTCATAATAACTTCACCGGGAATTTTGCACGGTGAAACTTTAGGCCCGGGGGGCGTTTTTACGCGGACTTTCGGCAGCCGTCCTGCGCTCTCAAAATTTTTTTCGCAGTTTCACATGCCCATCTTCAAACGACGATTCCCAAGCAACTAAAAGAGTCTAACTATCGCAATAACTTTCAGAATCTGCGGAATATATTCTAGTTTCATAATAACTTCACCGGGAATTTTGCACGGTGAAACTTTAGGCCCGGGGGGCGTTTTTACGCGGACTTTCGTCAGCCGTCCTGCGCTCTCAAAATTTTTTTCGCAGTTTCACATGCCCATCTTCAAACGACGATTCCCAAGCAACTAAAAGAGTCTAACTATCGCAATAACTTTCAGAATCTGTGGAATATATTCTAGTTTCATAATAACTTCACCGGGAATTTTGCACGGTGAAACTTTAGGCCCGGGGGGCGTTTTTACGCGGACTTTCGTCAGCCGTCCTGCGCTCTCAAAATTTTTTTCGCAGTTTCACATGCCCATCTTCAAACGACGATTCCCAAGCAACTAAAAGAGTCTAACTATCGCAATAACTTTCAGAATCTGTGGAATATATTCTAGTTTCATAATAACTTCACCGGGAATTTTGCACGGTGAAACTTTAGGCCCGGGGGGCGTTTTTACGCGGACTTTCGGCAGCCGTCCTGCGCTCTCAAAATTTTTTTCGCAGTTTCACATGCCCATCTTCAAACGACGATTCCCAAGCAACTAAAAGAGTCTAACTATCGCAATAACTTTCAGAATCTGCGGAATATATTCTAGTTTCATAATAACTTCACCGGGAATTTTGCACGGTGAAACTTTAGGCCCGGGGGGCGTTTTTACGCGGACTTTCGTCAGCCGTCCTGCGCTCTCAAAATTTTTTTCGCAGTTTCACATGCCCATCTTCAAACGACGATTCCCAAGCAACTAAAAGAGTCTAACTATCGCAATAACTTTCAGAATCTGTGGAATATATTCTAGTTTCATAATAACTTCACCGGGAATTTTGCACGGTGAAACTTTAGGCCCGGGGGGCGTTTTTACGCGGACTTTCGGCAGCCGTCCTGCGCTCTCAAAATTTTTTTCGCAGTTTCACATGCCCATCTTCAAACGACGATTCCCAAGCAACTAAAAGAGTCTAACTATCGCAATAACTTTCAGAATCTGCGGAATATATTCTAGTTTCATAATAACTTCACCGGGAATTTTGCACGGTGAAACTTTAGGCCCGGGGGGCGTTTTTACGCGGACTTTCGTCAGCCGTCCTGCGCTCTCAAAATTTTTTTCGCAGTTTCACATGCCCATCTTCAAACGACGATTCCCAAGCAACTAAAAGAGTCTAACTATCGCAATAACTTTCAGAATCTGTGGAATATATTCTAGTTTCATAATAACTTCACCGGGAATTTTGCACGGTGAAACTTTAGGCCCGGGGGGCGTTTTTACGCGGACTTTCGGCAGCCGTCCTGCGCTCTCAAAATTTTTTTCGCAGTTTCACATGCCCATCTTCAAACGACGATTCCCAAGCAACTAAAAGAGTCTAACTATCGCAATAACTTTCAGAATCTGCGGAATATATCCTAGTTTCATAATAACTTCACCGGGAATTTTGCACGGTGAAACTTTAGGCCCGGGGGGCGTTTTTACGCGGACTTTCGTCAGCCGTCCTGCGCTCTCAAAATTTTTTTCGCAGTTTCACATGCCCATCTTCAAACGACGATTCCCAAGCAACTAAAAGAGTCTAACTATCGCAATAACTTTCAGAATCTGTGGAATATATTCTAGTTTCATAATAACTTCACCGGGAATTTTGCACGGTGAAACTTTAGGCCCGGGGGGCGTTTTTACGCGGACTTTCGTCAGCCGTCCTGCGCTCTCAAAATTTTTTTCGCAGTTTCACATGCCCATCTTCAAACGACGATTCCCAAGCAACTAAAAGAGTCTAACTATCGCAATAACTTTCAGAATCTGTGGAATATATTCTAGTTTCATAATAACTTCACCGGGAATTTTGCACGGTGAAACTTTAGGCCCGGGGGGCGTTTTTACGCGGACTTTCGGCAGCCGTCCTGCGCTCTCAAAATTTTTTTCGCAGTTTCACATGCCCATCTTCAAACGACGATTCCCAAGCAACTAAAAGAGTCTAACTATCGCAATAACTTTCAGAATCTGCGGAATATATTCTAGTTTCATAATAACTTCACCGGGAATTTTGCACGGTGAAACTTTAGGCCCGGGGGGCGTTTTTACGCGGACTTTCGTCAGCCGTCCTGCGCTCTCAAAATTTTTTTCGCAGTTTCACATGCCCATCTTCAAACGACGATTCCCAAGCAACTAAAAGAGTCTAACTATCGCAATAACTTTCAGAATCTGCGGAATATATTCTAGTTTCATAATAACTTCACCGGGAATTTTGCACGGTGAAACTTTAGGCCCGGGGGGCGTTTTTACGCGGACTTTCGGCAGCCGTCCTGCGCTCTCAAAATTTTTTTCGCAGTTTCACATGCCCATCTTCAAACGACGATTCCCAAGCAACTAAAAGAGTCTAACTATCGCAATAACTTTCAGAATCTGCGGAATATATTCTAGTTTCATAATAACTTCACCGGGAATTTTGCACGGTGAAACTTTAGGCCCGGGGGGCGTTTTTACGCGGACTTTCGTCAGCCGTCCTGCGCTCTCAAAATTTTTTTCGCAGTTTCACATGCCCATCTTCAAACGACGATTCCCAAGCAACTAAAAGAGTCTAACTATCGCAATAACTTTCAGAATCTGTGGAATATATTCTAGTTTCATAATAACTTCACCGGGAATTTTGCACGGTGAAACTTTAGGCCCGGGGGGCGTTTTTACGCGGACTTTCGGCAGCCGTCCTGCGCTCTCAAAATTTTTTTCGCAGTTTCACATGCCCATCTTCAAACGACGATTCCCAAGCAACTAAAAGAGTCTAACTATCGCAATAACTTTCAGAATCTGCGGAATATATTCTAGTTTCATAATAACTTCACCGGGAATTTTGCACGGTGAAACTTTAGGCCCGGGGGGCGTTTTTACGCGGACTTTCGTCAGCCGTCCTGCGCTCTCAAAATTTTTTTCGCAGTTTCACATGCCCATCTTCAAACGACGATTCCCAAGCAACTAAAAGAGTCTAACTATCGCAATAACTTTCAGAATCTGTGGAATATATTCTAGTTTCATAATAACTTCACCGGGAATTTTGCACGGTGAAACTTTAGGCCCGGGGGGCGTTTTTACGCGGACTTTCGGCAGCCGTCCTGCGCTCTCAAAATTTTTTTCGCAGTTTCACATGCCCATCTTCAAACGACGATTCCCAAGCAACTAAAAGAGTCTAACTATCGCAATAACTTTCAGAATCTGCGGAATATATTCTAGTTTCATAATAACTTCACCGGGAATTTTGCACGGTGAAACTTTAGGCCCGGGGGGCGTTTTTACGCGGACTTTCGTCAGCCGTCCTGCGCTCTCAAAATTTTTTTCGCAGTTTCACATGCCCATCTTCAAACGACGATTCCCAAGCAACTAAAAGAGTCTAACTATCGCAATAACTTTCAGAATCTGTGGAATATATTCTAGTTTCATAATAACTTCACCGGGAATTTTGCACGGTGAAACTTTAGGCCCGGGGGGCGTTTTTACGCGGACTTTCGGCAGCCGTCCTGCGCTCTCAAAATTTTTTTCGCAGTTTCACATGCCCATCTTCAAACGACGATTCCCAAGCAACTAAAAGAGTCTAACTATCGCAATAACTTTCAGAATCTGCGGAATATATTCTAGTTTCATAATAACTTCACCGGGAATTTTGCACGGTGAAACTTTAGGCCCGGGGGGCGTTTTTACGCGGACTTTCGTCAGCCGTCCTGCGCTCTCAAAATTTTTTTCGCAGTTTCACATGCCCATCTTCAAACGACGATTCCCAAGCAACTAAAAGAGTCTAACTATCGCAATAACTTTCAGAATCTGTGGAATATATTCTAGTTTCATAATAACTTCACCGGGAATTTTGCACGGTGAAACTTTAGGCCCGGGGGGCGTTTTTACGCGGACTTTCGGCAGCCGTCCTGCGCTCTCAAAATTTTTTTCGCAGTTTCACATGCCCATCTTCAAACGACGATTCCCTAGCAACTAAAAGAGTCTAACTATCGCAATAACTTTCAGAATCTGCGGAATATATTCTAGTTTCATAATAACTTCACCGGGAATTTTGCACGGTGAAACTTTAGGCCCGGGGGGCGTTTTTACGCGGACTTTCGTCAGCCGTCCTGCGCTCTCAAAATTTTTTTCGCAGTTTCACATGCCCATCTTCAAACGACGATTCCCAAGCAACTAAAAGAGTCTAACTATCGCAATAACTTTCAGAATCTGTGGAATATATTCTAGTTTCATAATAACTTCACCGGGAATTTTGCACGGTGAAACTTTAGGCCCGGGGGGCGTTTTTACGCGGACTTTCGGCAGCCGTCCTGCGCTCTCAAAATTTTTTTCGCAGTTTCACATGCCCATCTTCAAACGACGATTCCCAAGCAACTAAAAGAGTCTAACTATCGCAATAACTTTCAGAATCTGCGGAATATATTCTAGTTTCATAATAACTTCACCGGGAATTTTGCACGGTGAAACTTTAGGCCCGGGGGGCGTTTTTACGCGGACTTTCGTCAGCCGTCCTGCGCTCTCAAAATTTTTTTCGCAGTTTCACATGCCCATCTTCAAACGACGATTCCCAAGCAACTAAAAGAGTCTAACTATCGCAATAACTTTCAGAATCTGTGGAATATATTCTAGTTTCATAATAACTTCACCGGGAATTTTGCACGGTGAAACTTTAGGCCCGGGGGGCGTTTTTACGCGGACTTTCGGCAGCCGTCCTGCGCTCTCAAAATTTTTTTCGCAGTTTCACATGCCCATCTTCAAACGACGATTCCCAAGCAACTAAAAGAGTCTAACTATCGCAATAACTTTCAGAATCTGCGGAATATATTCTAGTTTCATAATAACTTCACCGGGAATTTTGCACGGTGAAACTTTAGGCCCGGGGGGCGTTTTTACGCGGACTTTCGTCAGCCGTCCTGCGCTCTCAAAATTTTTTTCGCAGTTTCACATGCCCATCTTCAAACGACGATTCCCAAGCAACTAAAAGAGTCTAACTATCGCAATAACTTTCAGAATCTGTGGAATATATTCTAGTTTCATAATAACTTCACCGGGAATTTTGCACGGTGAAACTTTAGGCCCGGGGGGCGTTTTTACGCGGACTTTCGGCAGCCGTCCTGCGCTCTCAAAATTTTTTTCGCAGTTTCACATGCCCATCTTCAAACGACGATTCCCAAGCAACTAAAAGAGTCTAACTATCGCAATAACTTTCAGAATCTGCGGAATATATTCTAGTTTCATAATAACTTCACCGGGAATTTTGCACGGTGAAACTTTAGGCCCGGGGGCGTTTTTACGCGGACTTTCGGCAGCCGTCCTGCGCTCTCAAAATTTTTTTCGCAGTTTCACATGCCCATCTTCAAACGACGATTCCCAAGCAACTAAAAGAGTCTAACTATCGCAATAACTTTCAGTAATAGATCTGTTGGAATATAATTCTAGTTTCATAATAACTTCACCGGGAATTTTGCACGGTGAAACTTTAGGCCCGGGGGGCGTTTTTACGCGGACTTTCGTCAGCCGTCCTGCGCTCTCAAAATTTTTTTCGCAGTTTCACATGCCCATCTTCAAACGACGATTCCCAAGCAACTAAAAGAGTCTAACTATCGCAATAACTTTCAGAATCTGTGGAATATATTCTAGTTTCATAATAACTTCACCGGGAATTTTGCACGGTGAAACTTTAGGCCCGGGGGGCGTTTTTACGCGGACTTTCGGCAGCCGTCCTGCGCTCTCAAAATTTTTTTCGCAGTTTCACATGCCCATCTTCAAACGACGATTCCCAAGCAACTAAAAGAGTCTAACTATCGCAATAACTTTCAGAATCTGCGGAATATATTCTAGTTTCATAATAACTTCACCGGGAATTTTGCACGGTGAAACTTTAGGCCCGGGGGGCGTTTTTACGCGGACTTTCGTCAGCCGTCCTGCGCTCTCAAAATTTTTTTCGCAGTTTCACATGCCCATCTTCAAACGACGATTCCCAAGCAACTAAAAGAGTCTAACTATCGCAATAACTTTCAGAATCTGTGGAATATATTCTAGTTTCATAATAACTTCACCGGGAATTTTGCACGGTGAAACTTTAGGCCCGGGGGGCGTTTTTACGCGGACTTTCGGCAGCCGTCCTGCGCTCTCAAAATTTTTTTCGCAGTTTCACATGCCCATCTTCAAACGACGATTCCCAAGCAACTAAAAGAGTCTAACTATCGCAATAACTTTCAGAATCTGCGGAATATATTCTAGTTTCATAATAACTTCACCGGGAATTTTGCACGGTGAAACTTTAGGCCCGGGGGGCGTTTTTACGCGGACTTTCGTCAGCCGTCCTGCGCTCTCAAAATTTTTTTCGCAGTTTCACATGCCCATCTTCAAACGACGATTCCCAAGCAACTAAAAGAGTCTAACTATCGCAATAACTTTCAGAATCTGTGGAATATATTCTAGTTTCATAATAACTTCACCGGGAATTTTGCACGGTGAAACTTTAGGCCCGGGGGGCGTTTTTACGCGGACTTTCGGCAGCCGTCCTGCGCTCTCAAAATTTTTTTCGCAGTTTCACATGCCCATCTTCAAACGACGATTCCCAAGCAACTAAAAGAGTCTAACTATCGCAATAACTTTCAGAATCTGCGGAATATATTCTAGTTTCATAATAACTTCACCGGGAATTTTGCACGGTGAAACTTTAGGCCCGGGGGGCGTTTTTACGCGGACTTTCGTCAGCCGTCCTGCGCTCTCAAAATTTTTTTCGCAGTTTCACATGCCCATCTTCAAACGACGATTCCCAAGCAACTAAAAGAGTCTAACTATCGCAATAACTTTCAGAATCTGTGGAATATATTCTAGTTTCATAATAACTTCACCGGGAATTTTGCACGGTGAAACTTTAGGCCCGGGGGGCGTTTTTACGCGGACTTTCGGCAGCCGTCCTGCGCTCTCAAAATTTTTTTCGCAGTTTCACATGCCCATCTTCAAACGACGATTCCCAAGCAACTAAAAGAGTCTAACTATCGCAATAACTTTCAGAATCTGCGGAATATATTCTAGTTTCATAATAACTTCACCGGGAATTTTGCACGGTGAAACTTTAGGCCCGGGGGGCGTTTTTACGCGGACTTTCGTCAGCCGTCCTGCGCTCTCAAAATTTTTTTCGCAGTTTCACATGCCCATCTTCAAACGACGATTCCCAAGCAACTAAAAGAGTCTAACTATCGCAATAACTTTCAGAATCTGTGGAATATATTCTAGTTTCATAATAACTTCACCGGGAATTTTGCACGGTGAAACTTTAGGCCCGGGGGGCGTTTTTACGCGGACTTTCGGCAGCCGTCCTGCGCTCTCAAAATTTTTTTCGCAGTTTCACATGCCCATCTTCAAACGACGATTCCCAAGCAACTAAAAGAGTCTAACTATCGCAATAACTTTCAGAATCTGCGGAATATATTCTAGTTTCATAATAACTTCACCGGGAATTTTGCACGGTGAAACTTTAGGCCCGGGGGGCATTTTTACGCGGACTTTCGTCAGCCGTCCTGCGCTCTCAAAATTTTTTTCGCAGTTTCACATGCCCATCTTCAAACGACGATTCCCAAGCAACTAAAAGAGTCTAACTATCGCAATAACTTTCAGAATCTGTGGAATATATTCTAGTTTCATAATAACTTCACCGGGAATTTTGCACGGTGAAACTTTAGGCCCGGGGGGCGTTTTTACGCGGACTTTCGGCAGCCGTCCTGCGCTCTCAAAATTTTTTTCGCAGTTTCACATGCCCATCTTCAAACGACGATTCCCAAGCAACTAAAAGAGTCTAACTATCGCAATAACTTTCAGAATCTGCGGAATATATTCTAGTTTCATAATAACTTCACCGGGAATTTTGCACGGTGAAACTTTAGGCCCGGGGGGCGTTTTTACGCGGACTTTCGTCAGCCGTCCTGCGCTCTCAAAATTTTTTTCGCAGTTTCACATGCCCATCTTCAAACGACGATTCCCAAGCAACTAAAAGAGTCTAACTATCGCAATAACTTTCAGAATCTGTGGAATATATTCTAGTTTCATAATAACTTCACCGGGAATTTTGCACGGTGAAACTTTAGGCCCGGGGGGCGTTTTTACGCGGACTTTCGGCAGCCGTCCTGCGCTCTCAAAATTTTTTTCGCAGTTTCACATGCCCATCTTCAAACGACGATTCCCAAGCAACTAAAAGAGTCTAACTATCGCAATAACTTTCAGAATCTGCGGAATATATTCTAGTTTCATAATAACTTCACCGGGAATTTTGCACGGTGAAACTTTAGGCCCGGGGGGCGTTTTTACGCGGACTTTCGTCAGCCGTCCTGCGCTCTCAAAATTTTTTTCGCAGTTTCACATGCCCATCTTCAAACGACGATTCCCAAGCAACTAAAAGAGTCTAACTATCGCAATAACTTTCAGAATCTGTGGAATATATTCTAGTTTCATAATAACTTCACCGGGAATTTTGCACGGTGAAACTTTAGGCCCGGGGGGCGTTTTTACGCGGACTTTCGTCAGCCGTCCTGCGCTCTCAAAATTTTTTTCGCAGTTTCACATGCCCATCTTCAAACGACGATTCCCAAGCAACTAAAAGAGTCTAACTATCGCAATAACTTTCAGAATCTGTGGAATATATTCTAGTTTCATAATAACTTCACCGGGAATTTTGCACGGTGAAACTTTAGGCCCGGGGGGCGTTTTTACGCGGACTTTCGGCAGCCGTCCTGCGCTCTCAAAATTTTTTTCGCAGTTTCACATGCCCATCTTCAAACGACGATTCCCAAGCAACTAAAAGAGTCTAACTATCGCAATAACTTTCAGAATCTGCGGAATATATTCTAGTTTCATAATAACTTCACCGGGAATTTTGCACGGTGAAACTTTAGGCCCGGGGGGCGTTTTTACGCGGACTTTCGTCAGCCGTCCTGCGCTCTCAAAATTTTTTTCGCAGTTTCACATGCCCATCTTCAAACGACGATTCCCAAGCAACTAAAAGAGTCTAACTATCGCAATAACTTTCAGAATCTGTGGAATATATTCTAGTTTCATAATAACTTCACCGGGAATTTTGCACGGTGAAACTTTAGGCCCGGGGGGCGTTTTTACGCGGACTTTCGGCAGCCGTCCTGCGCTCTCAAAATTTTTTTCGCAGTTTCACATGCCCATCTTCAAACGACGATTCCCAAGCAACTAAAAGAGTCTAACTATCGCAATAACTTTCAGAATCTGCGGAATATATTCTAGTTTCATAATAACTTCACCGGGAATTTTGCACGGTGAAACTTTAGGCCCGGGGGGCGTTTTTACGCGGACTTTCGTCAGCCGTCCTGCGCTCTCAAAATTTTTTTCGCAGTTTCACATGCCCATCTTCAAACGACGATTCCCAAGCAACTAAAAGAGTCTAACTATCGCAATAACTTTCAGAATCTGTGGAATATATTCTAGTTTCATAATAACTTCACCGGGAATTTTGCACGGTGAAACTTTAGGCCCGGGGGGCGTTTTTACGCGGACTTTCGGCAGCCGTCCTGCGCTCTCAAAATTTTTTTCGCAGTTTCACATGCCCATCTTCAAACGACGATTCCCAAGCAACTAAAAGAGTCTAACTATCGCAATAACTTTCAGAATCTGCGGAATATATTCTAGTTTCATAATAACTTCACCGGGAATTTTGCACGGTGAAACTTTAGGCCCGGGGGGCGTTTTTACGCGGACTTTCGTCAGCCGTCCTGCGCTCTCAAAATTTTTTTCGCAGTTTCACATGCCCATCTTCAAACGACGATTCCCAAGCAACTAAAAGAGTCTAACTATCGCAATAACTTTCAGAATCTGTGGAATATATTCTAGTTTCATAATAACTTCACCGGGAATTTTGCACGGTGAAACTTTAGGCCCGGGGGGCGTTTTTACGCGGACTTTCGGCAGCCGTCCTGCGCTCTCAAAATTTTTTTCGCAGTTTCACATGCCCATCTTCAAACGACGATTCCCAAGCAACTAAAAGAGTCTAACTATCGCAATAACTTTCAGAATCTGCGGAATATATTCTAGTTTCATAATAACTTCACCGGGAATTTTGCACGGTGAAACTTTAGGCCCGGGGGGCGTTTTTACGCGGACTTTCGTCAGCCGTCCTGCGCTCTCAAAATTTTTTTCGCAGTTTCACATGCCCATCTTCAAACGACGATTCCCAAGCAACTAAAAGAGTCTAACTATCGCAATAACTTTCAGAATCTGTGGAATATATTCTAGTTTCATAATAACTTCACCGGGAATTTTGCACGGTGAAACTTTAGGCCCGGGGGGCGTTTTTACGCGGACTTTCGGCAGCCGTCCTGCGCTCTCAAAATTTTTTTCGCAGTTTCACATGCCCATCTTCAAACGACGATTCCCAAGCAACTAAAAGAGTCTAACTATCGCAATAACTTTCAGAATCTGCGGAATATATTCTAGTTTCATAATAACTTCACCGGGAATTTTGCACGGTGAAACTTTAGGCCCGGGGGGCGTTTTTACGCGGACTTTCGTCAGCCGTCCTGCGCTCTCAAAATTTTTTTCGCAGTTTCACATGCCCATCTTCAAACGACGATTCCCAAGCAACTAAAAGAGTCTAACTATCGCAATAACTTTCAGAATCTGTGGAATATATTCTAGTTTCATAATAACTTCACCGGGAATTTTGCACGGTGAAACTTTAGGCCCGGGGGGCGTTTTTTACGCGGACTTTCGGCAGCCGTCCTGCGCTCTCAAAATTTTTTTCGCAGTTTCACATGCCCATCTTCAAACGACGATTCCCAAGCAACTAAAAAGAGTCTAACTATCGCAATAACTTTCAGAATCTGCGGAATATATTCTAGTTTCATAATAACTTCACCGGGAATTTTGCACGGTGAAACTTTATACTCATCGGGGGCGTTTTTACGCGGACTTTCGTCAGCCGTCCTGCGCTCTCAAAATTTTTTCGCAGTTTCACATGCCCATCTTCAAACGACGATTCCCAAGCAACTAAAAGAGTCTAACTATCGCAATAACTTTCAGAATCTGTGGAATATATTCTAGTTTCATAATAACTTCACCGGGAATTTTGCACGGTGAAACTTTAGGCCCGGGGGGCGTTTTTACGCGGACTTTCGGCAGCCGTCCTGCGCTCTCAAAATTTTTTTCGCAGTTTCACATGCCCATCTTCAAACGACGATTCCCAAGCAACTAAAAGAGTCTAACTATCGCAATAACTTTCAGAATCTGTGGAATATATTCTAGTTTCATAATAACTTCACCGGGAATTTTGCACGGTGAAACTTTAGGCCCGGGGGGCGTTTTTACCGCGGACTTTCGGCAGCGTCCTGCGCTCTCAAAATTTTTTCGCAGTTTCACATGCCCATCTTCAAACGACGATTCCAAGCAACTAAAAGAGTCTAACTATCGCAATAACTTTCAGAATCTGCGGAATATATTCTAGTTTCATAATAACTTCACCGGGAATTTTGCACGGTGAAACTTT
>CAWVNO010002855.1:0-48121 GCA_963930645.1 Salticus scenicus | reverse complement strand
ATAATAAATTCTTTTTGTAAAAAAATAGAACCGACTCCAAAAAACAACTACCATTCAAACAGCTAAAAAAAAAAAAAAAAAAAAATTGGTATGAAATGAAACTGTAAATTGCACCTAAAATTATAAAATAATTTCCTTCGCAGAACAACCTATAACACTATAATTAATCATAACTTTTGAAGTTGGTGCAAAATTAAATAAAATTTAATCAGTTTTTAAAGGTTTGTTTTTAGGTCGGTAGCAACAAATACTGTTCTCTAGAATGATCCATTTTCATGTTTCCTTTATTATTTTATCACTGTATACAATTGGTCCATTAGTAACATCTACATAGAACAGTGAACATTCTTCACAATGCAGTATTTATGTTTCTACAAAGTTAGAGTTTCCTTTGCAAATTTGGTATAACTTTGATAACTATCATCCTTGGTGGCTTTTGGATTTGGCTATCAAAACATAGTGCAAATATATACACGCAAGATGTATATTTTCATAATATATATTGTACGAAGTATTGCTTCATATTCTTGATTACTCTCTTAATGTACCTTATCAAAATAATCATGATATCCCAAAGAAATTAAATATGTTTGCCAGATAATATTGCGATTTTTCTTTCACCAAGGACGTCAGATACCAGCATCTTCACCAACTTTTACTGCTTATGAAATCTTTTTTGTTTTCTTGAATCGAAGTAGTTTTCGGTTGCGTTTTGCAGGTGACAATGTGTATTTTGAATAGGATTTGATTTTTATATTGAATAAAGGTATCAATTTTTATTTAGTTTTGCGCCGACTTCAAAAGTTATGATTAATTGTAGTGTTATAGGTTGTTTGGTGAAGGAAATTATTTTATAATTTTAGGTGCAATTTACAGTTTCATTTCATACCAATTTTTTTTTTTTTTTTTTTTTTTTAGTTGTTTGCATGGTAGTTGCTTTTTGGAGTCGGTTCTATTTTTATACAAAAAGAATTTATTTTTCTCTTTTCAATGAAAACTTATTCATATATATTCATATAGCAGAACAGCAGAAGACGTTCGACGGCAGTTTCACAAATCACAACTTCCAAGAAAAGTGACATAACTCAAAAAATTGTTTATGTCACTGAAAAATACTTGAAATGCACCCAATGTGAACAAAAAAGTTGCATCTCCATCTAGAAAGTTATCCACTCGAGAGACAGTTGTGCCAGTTTTATTCTAGTTACTTTTAAGTTGATTTTTCTCAAATGCTGCATTTTTAAGTGTCACTTTTCTTGCCTTTATCAGATATGAGCAAAAAACTATCTACTGAATGAACATACGTTAAATTAAAAAGCCTTTAGAAATGTAAAGAACGGTTACGCTGTATCCGTAACCAAAAATTCTATTAGGCATATATATCAACCTTTACAGTGAATACGTATCACCCGCTGCGCTGGATATTGCACAGCGTAAAGTTTAATCAAAGAGCAAAATATGCACTGCAGCTGACGGACAGAAGTTTCAATATTGATACTTGCATACTGCTTTTACCAGTGTAGCTTCATGCGTTCAGCAGTTACAGTAAGAACAGACTTTTGTGAGTATCCTGTATTTTGTTTATATCTTAATGAAATCATAATGAAACCTATTTCAGACCAAGATCATTAGGACAACAAAAAAAGGTATTAAAATTAAATCATCTCTTACGATGTTATAAGTTAACAAATTTCAACAACAACAACCAGAAACATGATTTGTATTGAGAACCTCTTCCTTTATGAAGTCGGTTTAAAACGTCTATGCATTAATCGATGTGATCGCTTACAATAACTATACTTTGAATTTTATATAACATAATTGTCACCCATTATAGTACAACATATGCAATGTCGTGCAAGTGTGCACAAAATAGGAAATTGTGAACAAACAAATGCACATTTTAAGCATTGTTTTTAGCATTAATGTCTAAACTATCTTTTCGTATTAAATCGATGATGCTCTACAATTTTATAATTAACTTTTTTCTCCTGTCTTGAACCGTTTCCGAGATAGGAACGCTAACTCCACTGTTTTCCACCAGGTGGCACTGTAGGCGGTTAAATCGCATAGCACATGTCCACTTTACTACACCTACATACCACTTTTATGACTATAGCTGCAGCTGTTCAGCATTTTAATTTATTTAACAGTTAAAATAGTCATAATGACAGTTTAGTGATGATAGAACATATTAAACTAGATGATTATTGATGAATTTTGGATTATCCGAAGTAGGTTCGGTCCCAATTACTTTGGATAATCGAGGTTCTACTGTATTTTCACATGAATATATTAAATAAAAAATAAATAGCGTAATAGACATTGCTAAGATATGCAGATGATTACAGTAAAAGAATAAATCCATGAAAAATGAAACAAAGAAGTCAATATTCAAAATCGAAAAAACATTAATTTAAAAAAATTCAAATTCGATATAGTCTCGATGAGGTGTACACCTGCAGAATCTGCGGTACCCGTCTGCCAAATTTTGTAGTTCTGAGATTAGTAGTGTGAGCACCAGAGTGCAGACACACAGAGAAAGACACACAGACACTTATCTTTATGTATATCGATTAGAATTTTTTTTTTAAACAACTGTTATTTCTATTGTTATTTTTATTTTCTCATAAGAAAATATTTGAAATTTTCCCCATCAGTCAAAATTTTCCCTGAAACTTCTACACACATTAGGACACATTCTGCATCCCTCCTCTGATATACGTTATACTTTTTGGAATACTCTGTTTTAGGTATGCATATTATGTATTACCCTGAAACACATATGTACACAAATAAAAGTATGAAATGGTGAGGGGGGGAGGGGGAATGCATCATTAAGGAAAAAAAAATAAAGTGCATAAGTAAAAATTATACTGTGTCCTAAAGATTGAAATAAAGTTTAATTCCTTACCTACCAGAGGTAAATGTGCAATGTATATTGAAAAATTTTTAAGAGGAAATAATACTACATTTAGAAAAAAAAAAAAAAAAAAAAAAAAAAACTGGTGATTTTTAATAAGTTACACTTTTGTGTTTACCTTTCATCCAGCAAGACCATTAGAAAAATCATTTAAAAGCAACTAGATCATGTTACAGAAATATATATATATATATATATATATATCTGTAACGTAAAACGAGGTGTCGTGTTATTACGTGAGTCGGTATTCCAGTCATGTGAGCATCTTAGAAAGGATGAGGAGTCCATTAGGTTCACTAATAATCCTTTATTAAGTTTACGATGCAGTCTTGGCCTGACTGGTAGACATCCTGAGCGTCATAGGTCCCGTAACTACGCCGAAAGTCAGCTCTTCTCCGTAGCGGCGCCCCACCAGGCCACGGGATTCGTTAGCGAGCTTTACATGATGAGAGTAATATTTAACGTAGATTTACTAAGCAAGTCAATATAGGAAAAAGCCACAATTTCTCGTGTGTCCCAGCTTAAATACCGTCTATTTCGACGGGAATATTTAGTCCTGCCCTGCTTAATCATTGGCTATTAACTTTATGATTGACAGTCCAGCTCAGGCCTGGATCCCCAGGATTAATTAACATGCATTACTTAACCACAAGAAAAGGAAGATTGCACTTACTCAGCACTATTTATTCTGAAAGTTGTTCAATTTTTCTGATTTTCGCGTTATGAAGTCTTCTGCCGTGAAACAAAGTTTAAAGGCGCACTTACGAATTATTAGCGATTTCTAGATTTAAAATAGGGTTTTAATTATGTAAATTTAACTATTTTTTTATCCCTTTCATATACACACTGCTTGACATTGAAAATGCAACACCAAGAAGGAATGATAATAATGGAATGAAATTTGTTGGACGCATACATTATAGTAGGAAGAACAATTGATTAAAATTTCAGGAAATTTGGAGTAATATGTACTGAGAAAACAGTACATAAGGCAGCGACCTCTGTGAGCAATAACAGCACACATCTGCCTAGGCATTGAATTGAACAGCAATTGGATAACATATACGGGTAGAGCACTTCATGAAGGTTCAACATGATGCCACAATTCATTGATCAAAGTTACTGGTGAGTGGGGGGGGGGGGGGTGGCAGTTGCTTTTCAATGATTAAACAGTCATTTTCATTGGTGCGAGATCAGGAGAATGTGCTGGCCAGAGCAACAGTCAAACACATTCTGTATCAAAGAAGGTCTGGACAATACAAACAACTTGCGGTCGTGCATTATCTTGCTTAAATTTTGCAGTGTGGAGGCCTGAAATACAGGGCAGAGGGGTGGGCCTTAACTCATCAGAAATTTAATGGTCCAAATTTATTAATTAATAGCCTGCATAACAAACGAAACATTAAACTAACTCAACAAAATCTTAACAGGAAAACATAAACTAAATCAAAATTTATGCTAAATTAATTTAAGAAACTTAAGAAAGGAAGGAAGAAAGCAGGCGGCAAGACTTGTGACTTGTCTGCGGGTTTCACGCTAGCAAGTTTCACGCCAGCAATACTACCCCAGCCTGCCAAGACCAGAATAGGAGTCATATGGATTAAAAAAAGCAAAATTTTATAGCAGTTAAAGAATAATGAAACTATGAAGCAACAATGAAATTTACAGATTGATTACTATGTGTTTAATAGTATGATTAGATTTTTAAGAATAGTTGACAACTCAACAATGAAGAAATTGAAAATTTAAGGGAAAAAGAAAGATTGCAAATTAATACAAAGTAAATACAACAACCCTTCTGTCTATGTTTTTTTTTTAAATTCAATTTCACAATCCTACCTAACCATCCAGCCAAACCACACCACCCATCCTCCGTAATCAAACATCTGCACGCCCAACAGTGACCTTTTTTATTGTCTTTTATTATTTTGTAATTTTTTTGTTAATATACACTAAAGTGTAAACATTTTTTTTTTATGTACTGACAGAGAGACATGATTAGGGATATAAAATAGAAAATACAAAGTTTTTAGGAAAACCCATTTTAGCAGTGGCTGTGATCAGTTTATTAATATTCTTGTTTTTATACTTCGGAGAGCATAAATTATTAATTCGAAATAGATGGTTAATGATGATGTTTCTTATATTCTATTTTACAGTATCATTCAAAATGTTTTTTCTATAATGAAAACAGATATACAAATTGGTAATTTAAATTTTTAAATAAAAATATGAAAATGGTCAAAAAATTCCAAATACATTTAAACTAAGTCTTAATAGACGTAACTAAACAGTGGTGTGCTTATACAAGCAACGGGTACACGCAGCCCTCAACTTTATTTTATGTGGTCTCTCAAGTTGAGATACACAATTAAAAAATATGCATACAAATAGATATTTCATTAAAAAAAAATTTTACTATTTGTTTTTAAAATCTGATACAATAAAAATTTAAACAGAAAATTATGCAGAATATACATTTAGAACTTAGAATATGTTTCAAATGAAGCATTTTGTGTAAAGAGTTTTTTGAAACATATTAGCACAATATTTTTACTTGATAATAAATTAAATGCCAGTCTCATCAAATATTGAAAATCTTCAAAATTAATTATCAGTGGATTAATTTGTTAGAACACAATTCTGTAGAGAAGTATAATAAATTTAAAAATAATTACATACTTGCTCATATTTATTTTTTATTTTAATTTTTTCAACAGCTTTAATTACAATAAAATAAATAAAATACAGTTAAACCTCGTTAACATGAATTACTTTTAACACAAACTGTTTCCACAATCCCTGTCAAAATGAAGACTAGTTTACTTATATGAAAATTAGTTGCTGATAGCATGAACTACTGATAACATGAACAAATTTTTTATCCCCCCTTGAGGTTCTCATTAACAAGGTTCGAATGTATTAAGAATCTTGACTGGATCATGAATCGACTCTAAACATGCACAAATAGTTTTATATAAATGTTATCATACACTTATCATTTTATAATATTGACACCTTTACATTTCTAGTTTGGTATATGGTCCCTACACACAGCATTCAATTTTCACCTAAGTTTAAACTACTCAGTTTTAAAGAAACAAGCATGCATTTGTTTGCAATGATATCGTTGCATAAAAACTTTTTAGTTGATCAATTTCATCTAGAAACACCACATAAAAATTTCAAAAATGTAAATTTTTGAAAATTAATTAGAAGAAATTTTCAATAATATGGTCTAATTTTGAATACTTTTGCAAATTACATTGTTCATTTATCTCTAATAAGAAAAGAATTAATCTGCATTTCAATTTTTGGGGAACATTCTGTTTATAAATTTATAACGCCTGTTAGGTACATTCTTACCCAAGATAGTACCGTGAGATAATTTTCTTAACCAAAGTAGCTGAACAGATAAATTAGAGTAACCATAAAATGTAAAAATAAAAATAAATAAAGTTGTACCCTAATTTATTAGATTAAAATATTATTGAATTTAAGAAATAAAAAGCTTTAGTAGAAAAGAGAATAATAATAATAATAATAATAATAAATAAATAAAAAAAACTGAACAAGATAATTAAAATTTAGTTTTTAGTTTAGAAAAAAGGATGTCACTGATATATTAACTACTTTAACCATTTTCATTTTGAATAATATAGTAAGAATGGAAAATAGATAATGTTTTAGTTAGGAGACTGAAACAAACCTTGACTTGATCTTCTTACTAGAAGAATAAATAGAAAATAGTAAAACCGGCATGCTGAAGTTATTTGAATTAAAGTTGTTTAATTGTACTACAATATTAAAATAACCAAATCTTACTATTGAGAAGATGTACAGAAATAATTGAAAACAAGTAGACATTTATTGGTTTAAGTAAAATATTAATTACTGAAAAATTAATAAATATTTTCTTACGATTGTAGCATAGAAAAACCTATTTTAAAATATCTTAGTTTCAAAATAAGTAATAAAACATACCTTTTCATCATTTTGAATCTGAGATAATAAGTACACCAAGGGATCAACTTCACGAATTCTGAAAAAATATAACAAACTATACTTATCACAATAAATCATGAAATTAAAAGCTTAATAAATAATAATTTTTAAGTTCTAATTCCATGCCAAATTTATTTTATAAATGCCAATTCTTCCAATATTATAGCATTAAAAAGAAAAGAAGAAAAAAAATCCAATCTGAAAATGAAATAAGATTTGATTTTTTTAAAGTTTGCTATCAATTTTTGAAACAACAAAAATTATCTTAGTGATAAGAACCGAAACACAGAATAATACAAAAACCACCACCTTTTCCTTAAAATTTTCTAAAATATTCAATATTTTATTTATTTTTTTCTTTCTTTTTTCTTCCTTATACAAAGTATAAGGAAACACTCCATAATCAATCTACAAAACAGGTTTTGTTTCTCACATAGCTGAAAAATGGATGGTTGTAGAATGCTACAAATTTTTATTTGTAACTACTATAGCATCCAGTTGAACATCTTCAGTTATCTGAATAACAATTTTGCACATACAATACATAAAAGAATAAAAAATAGTTAAATAAATAATAATAATTTAAAATAATAAATCTATTTAAAATTATGGATCAGTAATACATTGTGAAGTTCCCCTGTAAATTTAGTTTCAAGGCAAGACACTATATAACATGAAAGTAAAAAAAAAAAAAAAGGCATACAACTTAAAGGCAAAATTAGCTGACTAGTATGCTTATGCATGTGCCTGCAGTCAGAATCTTGCATAAAAATTAAGCCTGGTCACATTTTTGTAAGCCCTGAGACAATTATTAACCAATTAGAATCCAGAATTTCTAGAACAAAAAGCAATATCACAAACAACCGAAGATCTTTTAAACCATGTAAGCTTTGCTAAATAAACTTGCAGACCACTGGGACCCTGCATCCAGCATTGTTGATTGGCATTGATTCAGCATTGTTGATTGGCCCTGTGGCTGTTTCGAAATACTTTCTGGAGATGAGAGAACTCACCACTCAGATTGCCTATTCACAACCAGACTGCATATCTCTTAAGTAACCCAGTAATGAAGGATCATTAATAACCTGAAATGACTATTCTTCATTTCGAAAGTCAATCTTCATAATTTCATGACATTTATTTAGAGAAATTTGACTTAGATTTACTTTAGTAAAAGCTAAACACAAAAGGTAACGATAGACACATGCAGCCCCTTTTAACCCGTTAGTAGTCACTAGTTGGTCGATTCGCCGCCCATCCCTTCAGTGTTGCCAGATTTTTTTATTCAATAGCAACCAAAAATTTCTAGAAGTGGCATTAGATATACATAAAAGGCGAATAAATTCGAATAATTGTCGATTATGTACATCAAATGCCACTTCTAAAAATTTTTGGTGGCTACTGAATAAAAAAGTCTGGCAACACTGAAGGAATGGGCAGCGAATCAACCAACTAGCGACTACTAACAGGTTAAAGTTCCTCTCAAATTTATGAGTGACAGTAGCAAGGTTCCAGAAATCCAAATATGCAAGATATGACCAAGGAGGCATGAAAAAAGTATATTAATCAGCTAATTTTGCTCTTAAAGTTATACAACTTTTCAACTTTCGTGTTATAAAGTATGTTGCCATGAAAAAGTTTAGAGGGAAACTTTACAATTTATTAGCAATCTACAATTTTGAATAAAGATTTACGATTTTTAAATGGGATTTTTCTTAAACTATTTTTTATTCTTTCATATATATATATCACATCTGTAAAGTGGTAGTCGTGGACACACAATAACAATGCTGGATTCATTCATTTAACCACTTTTATTTAAGCAAAGTTGACGGTCAGGGTTGGTGGAAAGCAATGAAGTATCCTTTTCAAAACTTTGGAGATGTGTGGCAGATCTTGCCATAAGACCACAGAAGCAGGGCCGTCAGGGAGGAGGGGGGGGGGGCTAAAAATTACAAAATTTCAGCTGAAAATTAGGTCTACTAAAACTGTTAGATTAAAAAAAAAAAAAAAAAAAAAAAAAAAAAAAAAAAAAAACAGAGAAAAAACAAACTTGATAACTTTTCATCTGTGGCAACCCGGCAGTTTTTGGCTTTAAAGGATAGGTTTCAGAAGCAGAAAGAGGGAAATAATTTTAGTGCTGCAATTTTTTTTTTTCCTTGTGGCTTTATTTGATTTCTAATAGTCATGTATTTTTCGCAATGTTCTTAATAATAGAGCATCATCTATTGCAGTGGTATCCATCTCGCACTCACTGGGCCAAAATTGGTCCGCCCAACAAAGTTTTGTTATTCACGATGGAATTCAGAATTTTATGCAATGCTATCTTCTGCTAACAGTGCAAATGCCAAGAAAACTCGTTCTTGCTCTTCTATATGAAAATATTAGATGATATGATATTTGTGGGATATATTTATTTCTTGTAGTATATAAGATCAGAGATATATGTATTAGGGTTTCCACGATTCCACTTTATTCAAGAAATATTTCACTTAAGGGCATCGATAACCTAGTATGTGTATGTATGTATACAGTGTAAAGCTGTAATGTGTATATATATATTATACATACAGAATGCGACCTACCTAAATGAAATGCACTTGTAATGCAGCCCTCGAGGTCCCTTGGAATTTTTGAACGTTTATAATATAGTTTTATTTGTTTTATAATTTTTAAATAGTACTTATTTTACATAAAATTTTTATTATTCAAACTTTCGGTCGTAAATTTTTTCATATCCTTTTGTAACCGTATACTTTTCTACCTCACATTCACATATATATATATACTAGTATAAAACCCCATCAACAATGACAGAATGTGAAACCAATGTACAAAAGGCTTTGCCTGCTTCGCTGGTCACTATATTTAAAGGAAACTCTTTTATATCGCTTTATAAACAAAATTAAAATTAAAAAAAAAATCATGAAATTGCTCAAAAGCTCACTTCCTGTCCCTGCTGCCTTCGGCAGCAACCCACTCATTCGCAGACTCTCAGGTACCTGTGACAATAGCTTACCAGTGGGCTGCCATTTGGGTGCTTATCAGATGACAGTTTCGAAATGGACAGTATTGAAAAAACTGTGTTGCCGCTCACCTTAGTTTGGCTATATGCGCAACCTTGGCGCGCATCTCTTGTTCACTTGCATTCCCGCTTTAGCAGAGTAGTTGTATTGTTTTTCGTTATAAGAGTAACATCTCTCTTGTTCATCTTGTTTGGTGATATGGTTCACCCTTTTTATAGTTTGCGTTGGCTATGGTGTCAACATATTTGAATACGTTAATAATACGTCATCTATAAATTGCATACTTGCCAACCAATTTTAATAAAAAAAAGGGAAGATCTTTGTTGAAAAACCAGAAGATTTCGTAAAAAAAGGGAAGATTTTTTTTTTTTTTTTTTTCTCTCTGACGTAATAAACAATGCAGTTTTACTATTTTAATATTTAGAAGCAAACTGTAAAAACGTTTTACTATAGATTGATTATACTACATATATAAAAGTTTTAAATGAAGTTATTCCTCTTCAACATATAAATATCTACAAAACAGAATCTGTAAGAAATTTATTTAACAATAGACAAAAAACTTAGTTAAGTTAAAGTATAACTAATGTTTTAAATAAATAGAATATGATTTTTGTGTATGTACATTAATCATGCATATAAAAAAAAAGTAGCAGTAGCTAATTATCAGTTTCAAATGTGCATAAAACCAACTGAGTATTAATTTTCTTAAATTGATTTGGAAAAAATTTTCCTACCTGAAAAAATTATTCTTCATTTTTTTCCCATGTTTAACATTTGGTATAAATATGACATACAAATATTTAATTTAATTGAGGAAAAATACACAGATTCATTAAACGCAGCAATAAAGATCTAAAAATAATTACATATATGAGAAATATTGAGCACTTCCATTGCTGTATTGTTTCTAGAATTGATCATTGATCACAATCCGGGGAAAGGGAAGGGGGGGGGGTTGAATACAAAAATAATTACAGAGTAAAAAATATTAAACTCTTTCAACTACTTCTAGAATCTAATGAAAAAAGTTTAAAATTAATATTATCATTCATGTTGCAGATGGATAAAAATTAGGAAACAAAAGATTTCTGCAGAACATTTGATTGCTGATCACTAGTTGGAGATAAATGAAAGAGGGGGGGGGGGGGGCAAAAAATAATTATATCAGCAAGAAATATTTAACAATTCTATTTCTTTACATGTTCTAGAATCTCATAAAGCAAGTTTGAAATGAATATTGACATTTATGTTATGGATGGAAAAAGATTGAGAATCAGGAGTTTTCGTAAAATATTTGGGTTTTCTTTTTAAAACGAACGATGTCCGCGACTTTTTTAAAAACGGAAGATTTCATCATCTGTCCGGAAGACCAGAAGATACGTTAAAAAACCGGAAGTCTTCCGGGAAAACCGGAAAAGTTGGCAAGTATGAAATTGTATATATGTAAATAATACTTTAATTAAATGTTTGTGAAGTAATAACTTCAGAATAGTAATTATTGAATACAGTCCACTCATAAAGTATCGTCAACATTTGGTCTAGTAGACCCGGAGGAAGATCAATCGTAACATAATGAAAAGTGGTGGTGCTCATTGATGAAAATTAATTATGGATAAAAATAAATTAGTTAATCCTTAATCGCCAACGCAGAACCTTGAAAGGTCAATTGACTAAGATAGTGACATATTTAGAGACTGTTAGTGATGAGGATAAAGACATTATAACTTTAGAAATAAAGAAGGATAATCTTCAAAAAATAGTAACCAAACTGGATAATTTGAAAATCCAGTATTACGAAATAGCTGATGAATTGGAACTGGAAGTTCAATTGAACACCTTTGCAGAATTGGAAGGAGAGACAGAAAAATTAGAGGTAAGGCTTCGAAAATTCTTACTCTCTAATAATATTAGTAAAAATGAAAATGAAATTATTTCAAATGAATCTAAAGTATATAATCCTATTATCAATTTTCGTTTACCTGAAATTCCGTTACCGAAATTTAATGGACAATATAATGATTGGTTTAACTTTAAAGATCAATTTATAACCTTAATTGATCAGAATGATAAACTTTCGGACAATCAAAAACTATATTATCTAAAATCTACACTTAGTGGAAGAGCACTAGATGTAATTACAGAAGACAATTCATATATGTCACTTTTTAAAGCACTAGAAGACAGATTTCAAAATACAAGAATGATTGTTAATTCTCATTTAAATGAGATATTAAACGTAGAGAATCTGTCTCAAGATGTAGTTAAAAATTTGAGAACAATTACAGATAGTTGTCAAAAAAATATTCGAGCATTCAAAAGTATAGGATTGGAAATGAATCCTTTTACGGAGGCCTTACTCATAAATTTGGTTCTTAAACAAATAGATAAAGAATCCAAAAAACAATTTGAATTATCTTTAAATTCTACAGAATTGCCAACAAGGGATGACTTCATTAACTTTTTACAAAAAAGATGCTTGGTGTTAGAAAACTTACAATGTGTTTCGAATACGAAACCGAAATTAATGAATTCGAAAAAGAGTACTAGAATTAAAACTTTCTTTTCTAAAAATGATTCTTTTAATGATCAAAATTGTCCCCTTTGTAAAAAAAAATCATTCTTTGTCAAAATGTGGTGAATTTTTAAAATTAGATGAACACGAAAGATTCCTAACAGTAAAAAAATATTTGTTATGTATTAATTGCTTGAAATCCAATCATCAGGTATCAAATAGTAAAAGTAATCAATTTTGTAATACGTGTTCTAAAAAACATAATTCACTTCTACATCGAACCTTGCCGGGAACAAAAAGTAATAATTTTCGATCCAATTCGCAAAGTCAGACGGTGGCACAGATAGACGCCGCCGCGCACCTGCTTCCATCAAATGATTCATATCCTGAATTGCAGAAAGAAAAAAATAATGTTTCGATGGCATTATATAATGAGATTAATGATCCAATCTTAAAAAGTAAAAAACATATATTGCTGTCAGCTGCTATAGTTTATTTGGAAAGTAGCAATAAAAAAAAGTTTCCGGTTCGTGTAATTCTTGATAATGGTAGCCAATGTAACATATTAGAGAGAGAACTCGCTAATTTATTGAATTTGCAAAAAAGGAAATGCGATATTCATATTTCAGGAATTAATGGTAAGATGACAAATGTGAAATCTTCAGTACATACCATTGTTTCCAATAAAGATGATTCATTTAGTGAACCAATTGAATTTTTAATTACACCTAAAATAACAGAATTCATTCCTTCACACAATATAAACATAAGAAGTTTAAATCTACCATATGACCTTGAATTAGCTGATAGTGAGTTTTGGAAAAAATCTAAAATAAATGCTTTAGTTGGTGCTGAATTTTTCTATGAAATATTAAAAGCAGATAAATTTAAAATAGGACAATTCACCTTTCAGAATAGCGTTTTTGGACATATTGCTGCGGGAACCATAGACCGCAATGTATCTGAAAATACTTTTTGCGGTTTTACTGCATGCAATGATTATCTTAATGAAAACATTCAAAAATTCTGGAAAATAGAAGCTCCTGAATTTGACTTACGTCCAATTAGTCAGGAAGAACAATTGTGTGAAAAACATTTTTTAGAAACTTATCGGAGAGATAAATCGGGAAGATTTATGGTAGCCATGCCTTTGAAGGAAGATGCTAGTGTTCTTGGGGAGTCTAAATCTATCGCAGAAAAAAGGCTCAAGCAGTTATGGAATCGTTTAGAAAAGAATCCAACAATGCGAAATCTTTATTGTGATTTTATTAAAGAATACACCAATTTAAATCATATGACAAAAATTGTTGATAATTTAAATGAATCTAGCTGTTATTATCTGCCCCATCATGGCATTTATAGGCCCGAAAAATCTACTACGAAGCTTCGCGTTGTATTTAATGCTTCGAGTCCGACAACTAGTGGAATATCATTAAACGACATAACTTATAAAGGTGTCGTTAATGAAGATTTGTATGAAATCATGTTACGCTTTCGACAACACCGATTTGTGTTTTTGGCTGATATTGAAAAAATGTATCGCCAAATAATGATTACCGAGGATCAGAGAAAATTATTAAGAATTTTATGGAAAGATAATGTGAACTCAAAAATTGAAACCTATGAACTTAATACCGTAACATACGGTACCGCTTGTGCCCCTTTTTTAGCCATTAGAACGTAGAAGCAATTAGCCCTTGAAGAAGCCGAGAAATATCCGAAGGCATCCGATATTTTGCTACATGATTCGTACATGGACGATATAATAAGTGGGGAAGAATCGCTAGAATCTACTAGGGAGCTTCAAAAACAACTTATACACTTGTTAGAAGGCGCTGGAATAAATTTACATAAATGGAATGCAAATCATATTTCCTTACTTGACTTTTCTAAAGAGACATACCCTGAATTGAGTACACATTCTCTGATAAGGAAACCAAAGCCCTAGGGGTTGCCTGGAAACCCAATTTAGATGCTTTCACATTTAAAATAAATTTGTGTCAGTTAAAGTCTATGACAAAGAGAAGCATTTTATCAGACATTGCTCGTATTTTCGACCCATTGGGTCTCATCGGTCCTGTTATTGTCAAAGCCAAGTTGTTTATGCAGGAACTATGGAAATTAAAATTGGACTGGAATGACCCTATTCCAAGCCCTATTGCTCAAAATTGGCTAGAATTCGCCACTTCGTTAAAAACTCTTGAACAACTTAGAATAAATCGCTATGTTTTAATTTCTGAAGCACAACAAATAAACTTACATGGATTCGCCGACGCATCGTCATTAGCTTTAGGAGCAGCCGTGTATATTCAGTCTATTCATAATTCTGAAATTGTCTCCAATTTGGTTAGCAGCAAATCTCAAGTTGCCCCTCTAAAAACTGTTTCTATCCCTCGACTCGAGTTATCTGGTTGTGTTTTGTTATCCAAATTAATTGTGAAAATTTTGAAATCTTTGAGATTACAAATCAATAATATTTATCTCTATACAGACTCTCAGATAGCTCTTGCCTGGATCCAAACCGAGCCTTGGAAATTGAAAACATTTGTTGGCAACAGGGTTGCCAAAATTCAAGAACTGTCTAAAAACTTCACATGGAACCATGTGTCCTCTGCGGAAAATACAGCAGACTTAATTTCACGAGGTCTAACTACCACCGATTTAATGGATAATCAGTTGTGGTGGCAGGGACCAGACTTTCTAAGTAAATCCAGTAGTATCATAAACAATGACTCTGACTATCTGTCCCCCAGTGATAATAGTATTGTGATGAGTGAATTGAAAAATAATCACCAGTGTGACGCTAACCCTGCAGTGTTGTGTGGATTAATTCAATCTACGGATTCCTCCCAGAACTTTTATAATCATTTGTTTTCATTAACAAATAATTTTTGTAAATTAATTAGAATATGTAGTTTTATTTTTAGATTTATTAGGAATACAAGAGCAAAGGTAAACAGAGTGATTGGACCACTCCGAAGCACCAAATTAAACGACACAGAAGTGCATTTAATTAGACAGGTACAGTATACACAGTTTGCCGCAGAATTGATCTGCTTAGAGAAAAAGAAGCCCGTATCAGGTAAATTAAATTGTTTTAATCCAATTTTAGATTCTTAGGGACTCCTAAGAGTGGGTGGAAGGCTGGAAAATGCTAATTTAAATTTTGATAGTAAACATCTGCTTTGTTGCCCCACGATCATAAATTATCTTCCATGATTATGGAACATTTCCATAAAAAATTCTTTCATGTAGGACCTCAAGCCTTGTTATACCACGTTAGAAAAAAATATTGAATAGTTAGTGGGAGATCTTTAGCTCGGAAAATATTTCGTAACTGCATAACGTGTTATAAACTTAAACCTTTAACAGTCAGTCAACTTATGGGAAATTTGCCAAAGGAACGAGTCAATGTGACTCATCCATTTTATTGTACCGGTATAGATTTCTGTGGCCCTTTTTTAATTAAATATCGGGGTCAAAGAAAAGGAATCTATAGCAAAATTTTTGTTTGTATTTTTATTTGCATGCCTACTAAAGCAGTGCATCTAGAGGTAGTTAGCGATTTAACATCCGAAGCTTTTATCGCAACTTTAAAAAGATTTTTTGCTAGACGAGGCAAAGCCCAAACATTATTCAGTGATAATGCAACAAATTTTGTTAGTGCAAATAATGAATTAAAAAGGTTACATAGATTAGCTACTCAGCCTGATGAAAACCTTACTAATTTTTTAAATTCAGAGAATATTAATTGGAAATTTCTGCCACCCCGTGCCCCAAATTTTGGAGGGCTATGGGAGGCAGGCGTAAAATCGTTTAAGTATCATTTGAAATGCACAGTAGGAAACGCTAAATTGACATATGAGGAATTCTTAACCGTTGTTTGTCAAATTGAGGGAATCCTCAATTCTCGACCCCTTACCCCCCTTTCAAACGATATCGAAAATTTGGACGTCTTGACTCCCGGCCATTTTTTAGTTGGTCGACCCATCACAGCAGTGATCGAACCCGAGTTCTCTGGCATTCCAGATAATCGATTAGACACCTGGCAAAAATTAACTAAAATAGTTCAAGGGATATGGAAAAAATGGCAATGTCATTATTTAAATACGTTACAACAAAGAAACAAATGGAAATTTGAAACAAATAACATTAAAAATGGGGATATGGTATTATTAAAGGAAGAAAACTTGCCCATATGTAGTTGGATTTTGGGTAGAATAGTAGAAATTATTCCAGGAAAGGATAACAAAATATGCGTAGTTTCAGTTAAAACAAGAAATGGGACATATAAACGACCCATTTCAAAAATCGCTCTTTTACCTTCAGAAAAGTAAAAAAAAATTGTTTGAAAATGAATAATGTATATAGTTAAATTTAATTTGTTTATTGTATTTCATTTGTATTATTTTATTGTTTACAATGTTATTAATATTTCTCTTGTATAAGTTTTATTATTTAAATTGCATATATAATATTTTCGTATAATTAATTGTAATTATGGTATTACATATTAGAACTGTAATTTTGAAACAATGTTTCAAGGTGGGCCGGTATGTTGCCGCTCACCTTAGTTTGGCTATATGCGCAACCTTGGCGCGCATCTCTTGTTCACTTGCATTCCTGCTTTAGCGGAGTAGTTGTATTGTTTTTCGTTATAAGAGTAACATCTCTCTTGTTCATCTTGTTCGGTGATATGGTTCACCCTTTTTATAGTTTGCGTTGACTATGGTGTCAACATATTTGAATACGTTAATAATACGTCATCTATAAATTGTATATATGCAGGGTTTAAACTGCTATTAGTTTTTTTAGCATTTTGCTAAAAGGTATCATATTTTGCTAAAACAAGTCGGTCAGAATTTCGCTAAAAAGCTAAAACTGGATAACTGTATAAAATATCTCTATATAATAATTGAGATTTTTTTTTTTTTTCTTTTGTAATATTTGCAGGCAAAAACTACGAAAGTACTGAAATTTTTGGGAATCCATATTTATATAGTAATTTGGATTTATTTTTAATTTTCAATGATTGAATTTAAATGCAAAAATATTTAAAAGTATGTCAGAATTCAGAATTTGCTTCATAGAAGCATTTTTAGCACTAGTATTTCACGATTATCTACTACTACACTTTAATTGATTTTTAAATTGCTTTTTCATTGTACACATATGATATGAATACCTCTTTTTCTATTGATAAAATCAAAACAGTTTCCTTGATTCATATTTTTAAAGTCGCAAATATGGATGCTTGGTTAAAATCATCAATGAACAAAAGGAATAGAAAACAAAACTGAGGATAACAAAGCTAAGTAAAAGAAATCAATGGTATCCAAAGAATTAACTTTCGAAAAAGCTAAAATAGTGCTTGCCTATTTTCGCTAAAATGCTAAAGTAATTTTTTTGCCAGGTTAAACCCTGTATATATGTAAATAATACTTTAATTAAATATTTGTGAAGTAATAACTTCAGAATAGTAATTATTGAATACAGTCCACTCAAAGTATCGTCAACAAACTGAAGTAGCAATTTTATACTTAAGTCCCAGTTACATATGAACAACATGATACGTGGTGTACATAATATTTTCACGTAATTTTCTACATTTATTTGATTTATTCGATCAACTATAAAATAGCAACAATTTCATGCCATATACAATATGCTATGATCGGAACATCTATCGCATGAGACAATTTTTTGTGGTTATAATAGTAGTTGAGTTAGTTAATAGTAGTTGGTATATAGAAAAATAAATAATTAAATATGTAAATTTGATCATAGTACAGCCTTAATATAGCTCGCCTTGTTGACTTTTGAATTTTTATCGCCATTTAAGACAAAAATATATAAATTATGTGATTAATTTCTCTTTCTTTCTTTTCTGTTTTTCAGTATTTTATAATTTATTTATATTTTTGATGCGTTAACTTGGCTTAAAGTGGCTTTCACAAAAGGAGAGTTCTTGGCAAAAAATGTTTGATCTATTTCAGCATCAAAATTTTAAAATATTACCCAGGATTATCAACAAATTAGCTATCATGCCAAGTGCGATTCATCCGTGCCAAAAAACGTTTATACAAAACTATTTAAACAAAACAAAAAAGAAAAAAATCTAAAATTAAGTATATTAAAAAAGATTATGGCTGTTTTTTTACTCCATTTTCCTATTTTCATATGCATGAGCAAATTTAATCTATAATATTTCTCTAACGTGGTCCAGTTACAATTAATTTTTTTTTAGGAACGATACGATAGTGACTTAATAAAATATGCGAGGATAAAAAATAATACAAAAGCAATATTAAAGCATGCGGACTCAGTTCAGTGATTTAATAAAAAATGACGACACTTGTACGATGAGATCATTTTATAGAAAAAATATATTTTTAAAGGTTGCATTTTTACAATCTTTGAAAGCATCGTTTTAAATCTAGCAATATAATCCCCATATGAACTTTTGTCATAAATTGACTAAAAAACGCAATAATAAAAAGTATATTAAAAATAGGTACTAAGTTTTTTTAACACAAAATTATGCAAAAATAAATAAATTAATTAATAAAAATGTATCGCCAACATGGTGACAAAAATTTAAAAATCGCCATGAGGGTCTTATACTAAATCTGTCCTGTCTCACGAAGTATGAAAATTAGGTTATTAAACATGAATTCTATTTTTAAGTCTTTCGTCAATGATATTGGTTTGATTATCATTAACATTTCATCTCACAACATTAATTTATTTCTAATAATAATTTGGCTTCTGAGGAATTAAAATTGGGTGGTAAATTTGACTTAAGGTTTATGAGTTTAAAATTTTAAAGGTAAATAAGAAAAGAAATAAAGTGCGAAAGTTTCGCACGGGTTTGCTATTATTTTATAATTATTTTTCACGTGAAAGCATATTTCATTTTATGCTAAAAAAAAATAAAAAATAAAAAATAAATGATATGATAATTTTTTTGGCAACAATTATAAATTTAAATGTCCAAATTTGAAGTTATTGCCAGGTTATTATTTTCATATTTTAGTGAATTTTAAAAAATCTAATCAAAACTTTGTTAACAAATAAGGCACCAAATGAAAGGAGTTTTTTTTCTGAATCTGTCAGACTAAACTGCTTATCGATCGGACAATTAGATTTTTTAAAATTAACTAAAGTATGGAAATTAGGTCGCAACTTGCTGTATAGATGAGTACGAATCGGAATCGTCATCCCTCTTGCAAACTATATATAGAAAGATATACAGGGTGTTTCTAAAGTCCCGGACCCATTTTGATGTTTAATAACTCATAAAATAATGAAGATATAAACAAACTTATGGCATTTATTGATGGAATAACTCATATATTTTCTTTTCAAGTTTGAATATCTTTACTTTTGTAAATATTGTCTGCGCGTGTGGTTAATTTCAGATAATTTCATTTTCCAGTCTAAATACTGTCTGCTTATTAATTGCATTTTTCTCTCTTTTGTTTTTGGCAACTATTGCAATGTTATGTTTACTTTTGATGTGTTTGTTCTATGTAGTACTTTTGTATGTGATGTTTTATTCAAGCGGATATTAAGGAGAATGCATACACCACAAGAGAAAGCATAGATTTTACATAGTGGTACATAGAAACGAAATCGATAGTGCAAGCACAGAGAAATTGCAGAAGAATTTACCAAAAAGATCCTCCATCCAAAAGCAGCATCTTGCGGTGGAAAAATAATTTTCTAGAAACTGGAAGTATCACAGATAAGATACGTTCCGGACGTCCCTGCACAAGTGATTTTGAGGTTGACCATGTCAGATAGACATTTTTACACAATCCTACAAGATCTGTAAGATCAGCGGCAAGAGAATTGGATATGCCAATTTCAACGGTGTACAAGGTTATTAAGATAAAATTAAGACTGCATGCATACAAAGTTCAAATTGTTCAAGTTTTGGAACCAGACGATAGGCCTAGGAGGATGGCCTTTGCAACAGATATGATAAGGAGGATAGAAGATGATGCTGATTTTCTGAAGCACATAATGTTCTCCGACGAAGCATCCTTTCCTTTTTCTGGCATTGTTAATCGCCATAATGTGCGCATATGGGGATCTGAAAACCCCCATGAATACCGTGAGGCACAAAGGGATTCCCCAAAGGTTAATGTATGGTGTGGACTAATGCACGACCGAGCCATTGGGACTTTCTTTTTTACAGAAAAGACGGTCTCATCAGTCGTATACTTAGACATGTTGGAAAACTTCGTATTTCCACAACTAGAAGAGCTTCAGCCACATGTCTTTTTGCAACAAGATGGTGCACCACCTCATTGGGGTACCATCGTTTGTAGTTCTTTGAATGACCATTTTCCAGGAAGATGGATTGGGCGAGGAGGTCCAATTCCTTGGCCACCCAGATCACCTGATATAACGCCGCTGGACTTTTTCCTTTGGGGATTTGTAAAGGACAATGTTTACAGGAGGAGAGTGTCGAACATTGATGACCTAAAAGTTAGAATTACAACCGCAATAGCCACTGTAGATGCCGACATGCTTGCCGCTACCTGGCATGAAATTGACTATCGACTTGATATTCTCCGTGCGATGAAGGGGGGCACACGTGGAAGTTCATTGACAAGGGTCATGAAACTTTTTGAGTCTATCTAACCATTTATGTTATTAATTTTAATCTATCTTTATTATTTTATGAGTTATTAAACATTAAAATGGGTCCGGGACTTTATAAACACCCTGTACAGAGATACCAACTTCTAATGGCAAAAAAGCAGGAGATTTTTTAACAGAAATCAGGAGACTTTTTCCAACAAGAAAGTTTGTAAGAAAAATGAGTAAAATAATGTAAATTTAATATTAAGCAAAGCTTTATAAGCCTAGGAGGTATTTACAAAGTATCAGCATAAAATTAAATAAATAATATATGTTTCTTGCAGTAAAACAAACTATAATAATAAAAAAAAACCTCAGACATACATTTGTTTAAAATTTAAGTCAAAATAGACAGATTTGATCATTCTGCTCATAATATAAAAAGTCTTAATTATCTTTGTAAAAAAAAAAAAAAAAAAAAAGGTATTAGAGAAATGAAAATATCAGCTATATTCTAATGAAATTTGAATTCTTTAAGTTTTCAATAGTTATAGTATTTAAAAAAAAAAAAAAAAATCTTTTAATAATAAGACATTTTTCATTATGCAAAAGCAAAAATAAAAGTAAAAAATTTATTCTTACCAAAAATTAGTTTCAAAGCATTATATAGTAAATCACATTCAAACTGAACTTGATAAATTGCATGGCAAGATAAATTTCAATTTTCTTTCAAAATTTTTTACCCACTCCCACAAATTTTAAGCATAAATTATGCTACGAGGGATTGATAAAAATTACATCAGAAAAGCAGGAGAAATGAGTGGAAAACCAGGAGCATGGAAAAACAAGCAAAAATCAGGAGACTCCTGCCAAAAGCAGGAGACTTTGCATGTCTGGATATATATATATTATTACAGTATAGGATCCGTTATCCAGAAAGCTTGGGACCTGGGATACTCTGGATAAGGGGTTTTTCCGTAATTCGGAACACTTTATTATATGTATAAAAAAAATTTCATAAATAGCAGTGATAAACATGAATAATATATATGTAAACACTTTACCTATATATTTGTTCATTTAACAAATTATTTAATAAAATATTTAATAAATAAAAAACATTCTTAATTAGAATTTCAAACTAAAAATAACAATAGTAATAATAAATGAAAAATAAATAAAACATATATAAAATTTAATTTTGAACCTCAGAGTAAAATCCTTTCATTTGGATTTTGCAAAAATTTCTATTTTTGCTTATAGTGTGGCTCTGCTCTGATACTAATAGTTCATAAATGTTTCAAATATTTTTAGCACATAATGCTAAATATTTTATGAAATGAATTCTAAAGATAATGGAAATTAATAAAAACTATTTAAAAATTTTATAACAATTGGGACTTCATGCATGCGACCTGAGTTCAAGGATAAAATTCATCTGCTATTGGGCAATTTAAGTAGTATGTGTTATTATTGTTTATTTTATCTATTAAAAAATACAATAAAAATTCATTTTCTAACCTGAATTTGCAAAATTTTCAGTAATTATTTGGATAATTTTGTGCTCACCATATTTCCTCAGAATAACACCATAGCATTAAAGAAAGTAGGTTGTAAAACTATAATTCTGACCACTGCTATATTGTATAACTTTAATTCTTAAATTTTATGATAATTAAAAATTTTTGGTTGTTGGCATTTTGCATTCTGGTTTTCAGAACATTCTGGATAACGGATCCTATACTGTATTATTATTCTGATACAAATTTTAATTTATTTTTTACTTTGCTGATTCTCAAAAAAGCTCTAATAGAAGACAAAAAAAAAAAAAAAAAAAAAAAAAATGGGGAAACAGTGACAAGAAATTTGTCTGAAATTTCTGAATTGCCAGAAATGTTAATAACACTTCTTAAATTGTATAAACACTGCTTTAGCCCTGACAACGTGGAATAAATATGCTAATACCAAAATAAATAATAGATAAACAAAACGGTATTAAAATTTTATTCCTCCCACAACATAAAAAAAAAAAAAAAAAAAAAATCATCTAGGGTAATTTTATTTGCCCCGCACATGATACACATGACATACAATAATATAGGTGTATGTTTAAGGATTTAAAATACTACCTTTACTGCATCTTCTTTATACAAGGATTGAAATCTTTCCTCACAATGCAGTTAGAAAACAAGACTTTCAATCAAACCTACAGATCAGTGGTCCATGGACTACTAGTATTCAACGACAAAAAATTTCAGTGGTCCGCAGAAAAATCTTGACATTATTTGCATTTTTCAATGTTTTATTAGAGGTCATTCTAATGTTAATTTTTAACATAAGAATTTTATAGAATGCCTCTGTTTCACAACATTAAACTTCAGAATTTCCTGGATAATAGACCTTATAAATGAAATAATCTTTCATACATAGTTATTGCTTTGAATTTCTGATCTGCATAATGTATGCAAAAAATGTAATTTTTCATAGGATTTCTAATAATCTACAGTATACAGATTACTATATTTAGTTAATATAGTTATTGTTGCGTACTCGAGGGTTCGTAAGTTGTCCAAGAATGAGAGGCGGAACTTCTACAAATCCAGGAGTTTCATTTTTAGAAAATTCTAGCAGAATACAGGTCTATAAACTGAGTATCAGCTTCAATTCCACCAATAAACACAGCTTAATTAACAGCTGTCAACAGCAAAGCCACAGTACAAACTGTTTAACAATAACACATAAAGTAAGTCTCATTCAAAGAGGCTCAAAGCAATGAAAGCATTAGCGGAAACTGGTTGAGAACTGAACCAGCCTTGGCGAAAATACGTCCCTTTTATACTCCTGTAAAAAAGTGGGAAAAATTCCAGAAATTTCCGTATCTCATCAGCCAATGAGATTAGAGCTTCCATATTTGGTATATCCCTAATAAGGATTTTGTGGCCAAGGTTGCCCAAAAAAAAACTGCTAAGGAGGAAAAAAGTCACCAAATTTGGTGCTAAATCTATTACCTACCTTATTGGAGCTTTCCAATGCGTTTTTAAGGGAAAATTAGGCTATTTTAATGCTAAAACGACTAGAAATGCACAGAATTAGCCTTTTATCAACTTACTATGCCTCTTTGAAAGAATTTATACAAAAATAAACACAATTATTTACAATTTTGTAACACTGCCCCCCTCCCAAGGACTGCATGCCCCGGGCAGTGCAACCCTTTGTCGAGGCGAAACTAAACAAATTTACACAATCTAAAATACAAAAACTAAGTTGCATATAACGAAATCGAGATATCAATCGATTTTACAAATCATCTCACTCGAAATGCATGGTGCCTTAAAAATGCTTAGCATTTAAGAGTGAAACGATCAGCACTTGGAGGGTTAAGCGATTTAACTGTTTTCAACATTTTTTAATTGTCAATATGTTTTCAATTTGTGTATCTATCTGCCCGTCTACTGCACTCAGTGTTATTGTAGCGTTAAGGGCTTCTTAATTGTTGGGCCATCACTGGCAGGACTGAATGGTTAACACTAAGTAACTGGGACAGTCGGTGATGAGGCACTAATGCCACTTCTCTATACTCATGTTTGTACATAGGCGATAAGGTGTAGGGAGTAATCTTTCATAGAAGTGAACATTGGCAGAATATCTAGGTGATCTAATCATTCTTTAGGAAGGTGGCATATCCTCTTTGGGGCTAATTCTGGTAAGGGAAATGGTAAATCTAAGGTCTATTCTGGGGCTTAAAATGTACTTTTGGTCTAAATCGGAGTATTTGCCACTGTGGTCAAAAACTGTTTATATTTAGGTTCAGCGGTGACTTAGGTTTCTCTGCACTTTTTTAGACCATTGTATTTTATGCATCATGAATTAAACATTTTTTTTTTATATATTAATGGGAGTTGATTGTATGTATATAATAAACAATAAAAAAAAAGGTATATATATATATAAAAGGCTTGAAAACTTACTGTTTTAATTTAAGTTCATCATACTTCTGTATAACTTCGTCAGAACATGATGATGATTCAGCTAACTTTTTTACTAGAGATATAGATGATACCTAAATGATTTAGAAAAATAAAAATATAAAGGAAAAAAAATCTAAATATGATGATTCAGCTAACTTTTTTACTAGAGATATAGATGATACCTAAATGATTTAGAAAAATAAAAATATAAAGGAAAAAAAATCTAAATAAGCTACATGGTAATATTTAATTTAAATATATATATAAAGTAGTTGTGCCATTCACATTTATCATCTCCATCAAAGAAAGTACAGAACAGTTCACTGCTTTGGACATTTTTCAAAAGTTTTTAACTTGATGCATTATTGCATTTTGTCTCCTAATGCTGTAAACCTTCAAGAAATTCTACAAAAGAGTATACCATACAAGATGGCAAAGAATGTAAAATATCTGGCCTATATGTTTGAACACCTATGTATTGGGTCAGCATTTAATTGAAACCCGGGACTCTCAAGGCATTCTCATTATGTGTCTGTTAAACTTTCTCTCAATAGCTGGCCCTTTGCTTTTTTTTTAAAAAGAGATAATTCGAAAACCTCTATCTTATTAATTAAAAGAGTCTTCCAGCATGATGATAAAATTAAATTGATAATTAAAGACATGTATATATACATGTTTATACATCACAGTAATGAAAATTTTATTTAAGAAAGATTAATTAGTAAAAGTTTTACATGATGTGAGATTAGAAAATAAATATAGTTGACCTAGGCCATTATAAATTAGAATTACTATATCACAAACAAGTGATTGCATGATTCAACAGATAAAGTATGTCATTAAGTTAGAGATGGTTACACAAAAAAGAATAAATAAATTAAAATTTGTAAAACAAGAAGCAAAATTATAACTAATTTAAGTAAAGAGACCTTACATAATCAAGACTGCAAAAGATCAAGTCAACAGTGTCAACACAACTAAGCAAGCCGCCACCGTGTTGCCTCTGACGATGGGAAGGGCCCCTTCCCGCAAGTACTAAGGCTTTCCTCAAGAAGTATGTAAGGTCTCTTTACTTAAATTAGGAATAAATAAATGTTAAATGAGTTTTAAAATTTTTATTGTTAGAACTTATAACACAAGCCCTCTGGTGAGTAGCACAGAAAATACGAATTTAAAAGTGAATGCAACTAGGAAACAACAGTCTTTTGCCACAATAAGATTTGCTTTATATAAACACTTAAAAGTTCTTGACACTGATCTGACGTAATGTCCAATCATAACTTTCAGGATACTTATTACTCAGGTGAGAATGTAAATCCTAAGCATTCAATAATAATAAAAGCAGTTCACTATTCAGCTGGATTTAGTTATTTTCAAAGGTAACATAGTTATCATTACATATCGGAATTCTGTATTCGTATCTGCGGATATCTGTCAGAAATAAAAGATCCGGATCTGAAAAAAATCAAGAAAAAAATATCCAGATCCGTTTTTTTTTCTTTAATGGATCTAATATGAATTTTTTGTAGAAATTGTATAAAAATTAGAAATAAACTTCTATAAATCTTCATTGACTATATTTAATGCACAAATAGAAGAAATAAAGCATAACCTCGCTTTTGCGCTCTCGTAATTTACAATTTTTTTTTAGATACCATCATTTTTTCTATATTAACAATGAATTTCAATTCTTGCTTTTATGTTAACGAAATTTTGAATTTTCTCCCATTTATATTTATATATGCAGCAAATATAAATGAGTACTTGTTGTGATTTAATTATATTAATAAAACTAATATAAAATAAAAACATTTAGAAGGGGGATTCTACCAAGGAAAATAATATTCTTTATTATTTCCTCTGGAACAAATAAAATGACGCATCATTGCGACTGGAAGAAGCTGATTTGTCGATATGTAATTAAAATGACCCAGGGTTGTTCAGTTTTTCCATAGTGGAAAAAACCGCTGGAAAAAACCTGGTTAAAACCGTCCCGGACAAAATACCGTTTTGTCCACTATTATTATTTGCGAGTACTAAATTAAAAATTATCTTTATTCTTTCCATATACGTAAAACAATTCTTTAATTATATGTGTATACGTGTAGGGCTCATGAAATACGGCCACCTGGTCGCCATCGGCAACCATTATTTTTTAACTGGCAATGTTTTCAACTTTAAGAAAATTGAACAATTTTTTTTTTTTTTAAATATACATTTTAGTGAAAGAATTGGTCCCAGAATCGAGCTCCGATTCTATTTTTAATGTAGGCTAACTCTTCCTGTTTTGATTCCAATTTCTCTCACCCAAAGCATTTTTTTCCATCAATAAAAATTTAATGTCACATTTCCAAACAGCATACTTGGTAGAATTCAACCTCTCAATTTGAGGAGTTAAACTAAATGCCATTTTTACTAATTTACTGAGTCAACAAAAAAAGTCAAATCTTAAAAAATAAACCCTTTTAAATAAGCCCATAACCCAATTGATAAGGACATGAGGTCAATCTTTTAAAACTTTTTAAAGGTATTGTCTTCCAATATGACTAAGCTTGACCCACATTGTAATAAACATCAGACAACGACTTATTACTTTCGGTTGAGTTGTTTTTCTCCACTATATCTCTGGATATGGCTTTTGATGTTCATCTTTTTAGGTTCCTTCAAAATTTTCAGAATGGCCAGGTATTGACTTCTTTGAAGATCCTCAAACAGCACCCTGATAACTTCATGAATAAAACTGTTGGTTTTTATAAAAAAGGAATTTTCTAGCTGCTGGGATGATGGCAAAAAAGTCATAGAACAAAATGGTGCTATGTTATTCAATAAAATTTTCTTTTTGTTCTTTTTATTGTTATTTGTCATCGAAAAATTGCAGAATTTTTCAACCGTGTGACCAAATAATTAAAAGGAGTTTTAGGTATAAAACATTGTAAAGCAATTAATCTTATTTTTTAATAATTCCCACATCATATTTCAGAGGCTTCAAAAGGAATATAATCAAAAAATATAAAATTGACAAATCACAGAAAACTTATAGTCAAATTTTAGTTAGCGAAGTGCCCAGGTTCGATTCCCGGCTTCAGCAGTTTTTACATAGTTTGTCCAGTAGCAGAATTTTCTGTATTTATCTGCAGCAAAACAAAATATGTCTGCAATTCAGCAATAACGGACAAAGTCTGACATCACAAGAGGTATTAGCAATTCATAAAATATATAAAATTTGTGTCTACAAAGAAAATAAATTATCTTAAAGATTACAACAATCTTTAGACATAATGTAAATTATATTTGTATTTTTAAGCCTACCATTTCTTTTTCAGATATTAAATTAATCAAAAGTGCTTTGAACAATCTTCAGCACTCGCTGTCATGCAGCGCTGTTTCTGCTACTGGAATAGTTTGTATAAAAATTCAACCTTGCATTCAATTTGTCTAAATAAATGAAAATATATTTTCTAAAAATAAAGAGCTCTTTTATTTCTTTATACAGTGTAGATATTAATGCAAATATTAAAAAGAAAATAATTGTTCCCTTTATTGAATGCAAAACAGGGTTGGCAAACTGGGCCTAGCCCAGAAAAACCCGCCTGGGTTTTTCTGGGCGGGCCCACCAACAAAAACTCACTGGGTTTTTGCAAATAAGCGGGTTTTTGTTAAAAATTATTTATAATTTACAAATCCCATCTATAAAGTAAAGAAAACACTTTACTTTCAAAGAAAAAACTCTTATTTTTATTTTCTAGAAAATAGTATTAAACATAAAAAGTAACTGCAGTTATAAATATAATAAAAGCAAGTTTATCTTCTATAATTGGTTCAGTTTTCCTTTTCCTGTTAAACCGAACAATATTTTTGTTTAACAGCGGACATAAATGTTGTCCAGAATCAATATTTAACTAATTAAATTGTTTAGTTTTGAAACTTTATAATAATTCTATTTTAATTTTAGTAGCAACATAATTATAAATCTAATAAAATAAAATTTTCTTCTATAACAGTTTCAACTATAAAAAAACAAAAAACTTAAAAAATAAAAAAATAAATAAAAAGGATAAAGCAGCGCAACTTATTTTTATAATTAAAACTAGTTGGCATAAGTGGACTCTGCTCAGTTCCCCATCATATATATGTTATCATAAATTTCTAGTACAGGACATTCTCTTAACATGATTATCATGTTAAGAGAAATGAATCTGACCAAACACTTGACACAGTGACAGAATGAAATCCCCACCTAATAGGCTATCCACCATTCCCTTTGATATATTTATCTTATTCTAATCTATTAATTTATTTTGTTGGGATCAATTTCGTAGTTTCGTTTTCATGCTACTATTTCCAATGCAACAATCCTCAAAATGCATATTTATATGGGATATCCTCCCATTTTGCTATGTTGATAAAATCTTAAATTACGAGTAACTTGCAAAATTTTCCTATTAGAATATTTGTAGTGAATTATGTTCAAACAAGTATTATAAATGTTATTTTGAAGTTGTCTGATATATTTATGATCCTCAAAATGGACATTCATGCTCAATTTTGCCCTATTCTGCCATTTTAAGTAAATCGTAAATTCCAAATAATTTACGATTTTTTAAAATTGGAAAATTTATACTCTATGATATTATGCCAGTACCCTACATAATATTTAAATAGTGGTCTGACATCTTTACGATGAAAATGTCCCTCAAAAACAAAATTGACATTTATGTGAAATTTTGCCCTATACTGCCATGCTAAGAAATTCGTGAATTTCCAATAACTTGCGAAATTTTCAAAGTAGCATGTTTCTATAGTCCATTTCCTCATCAGAGGCACTTCAAGGCCACAGAATTCAGAGAGGGAGATCACGTGCTCAATTCCATCCAGTGAGATATCGTTGTTTCTTCAGTAACCTAGCAACAGACGGAGAAAGTGAAATCACACTTTATCTGAGCGTGGCCTTGAGGCGACTGCGTAAAGGAAATAGAGTATAGTTACTGATGTTCATTCCGACATCAAAATTCATATTTTAAAACTGGTCTCACATTTTTTTCAGTAAAAATTTTCCATTTAATGCATGTTTAGGTAAAATTTTGCCTTATTCTCCCATGTTAAGAAAAGCATAAATTTTTAATAACTTACAAAGTTTTTTAATTTGAATGTTGCAAATGAATAGGGTTCTTACCGGTGTCAAAAGTAATATTTAAAACTGATCTGACTTCTCTGTGACAATATGTTCTTGAGATATCGTGTACACAGACTAACGGACTAACAAATTAACAAGCACCATACAAATTTTGTCATTTTTCGGATTCCTCACACATGAAAACATATAAAAAAGTAAAAAAAAAAAAAATGAGGTCGAAATTTTTCACGATTACCTAAGTTCTCCATCTATAGCATGATGTGGAACTAAAAAATTTAAATGATATGTATTGTACTTAAGAATTTAAATTCTTTTATTTTATCAGTTATTGTCAATAAGAATATTTATTTTGAATAGGCATACATTAAAATAAAATATAGCTTAATCTTACTAATTAACACTATTTTAATATTAGAATCAAAACAATTTTTATTTTTAAAATAAATATTAGATTAATTATTAATTAGTAGTTTAATATAATTAGGTGTATTACAACTAATATGCTAAATAACATATTTAACATTGCAATGCAAATGTATTCAAACAAAAACCCACAAAAGCCCAGAAAACCCCGCAAAAAAACAAGTGGGTTGGTTTTTTCTAGAAAAACCCGGGTTTTTGCCAACCCTGATGCAAAAAGGTTGTAAGTGTGTTGTAACAGTCATTCTACTAATTTTGCAGAGCCGATATTTGGTGAATAGATGTCAAAATAAAAAAAAGTTGAAAATTTATTTTTTCAGAATAGTTAAAAAAGAGGCAGAAAACTATTGAAATGGCAGAGAATTCTCATGCCTGTATTTAAATCTAATCTAATCTATGAATTCTATCTAAATTTAACTACTCACTTTGGTAATCACATAAGGTGCTCGATTTTTTTCTAAGATTTCAGCATAATCATCACAAGAAGATCCTTCACTAACTTTTTCAGTAATCCTGTAAAAATATTCTAGTCTTTAATAATACAACTATTATGTTATTTACAAAATAAATTTAAATTAGGTTAAAGTCAAATTTCAGATCACAATGTTGAAGAGATTAAGTGCATTAATAATATGGTCCTCTGCCTCTGTGCTATTTTGGTGCAATTTTGAAGTACATGTGTCATAATTAGTCACATGTGAGAACCTTTCTTAACCACTTCACTGGCCACTGTAGTGTGTGAAAGGTTATGTTTCCCCTGAGTTATCTCGGGATGGCCAGTGAAGTGGTTAAGACAAAATAAATTGCAAAGAGTTTTTTTTTAGTTGGTATATAACTTTTTTACTTCCATTACCCTACTACCATAGGTAATAGAAGTATTGTATTCAGTCCAAAAATTTGATATCGAGTTTTCACCTGATTTACACGTTTTAAGGTCTCCTGAGTCCAAAAGAGTAGTTTTTGGCAACTGGTCAGTGTGTGTGTATGTATGTAGGGAATCTTCTGGCTATCATATATCCAAAACTAATAAAGATAGAACTACGAAACTTCAGAATTGATACAGGTCTGGTGTACAGATGAATTTTTCAAATTTTGGTGAAAATTGGAAAACCGGAAGTGTTGTAAGTTTGTATCCAGGGGTCGATCCAGGTTTTAAATTTTGGGTCCCCTTTTTGTGAAAAACAAAATATTTTTGCGAATTTTTTATTTTTTATTTTTGTGAAAAAAAAAAAAAAAATCGTCTATAAAACCTTCCATTTTAACTGCCATTCTAAATAATGTTTAATATCAAATTAACATAGTTTCATTGAACCAATTAATTAAAAATAATAATTAAAATAATAATTAAAAATAATGGAAACACTTTTGAAAAAAATCGCTTTTCTAAAACAAATCTTGTGAAGGACTCATTTCATAAATCTGAATTTTGTGAAGGGTCCTCTTTTATGGTAGGGAATTTTGTGAAGGGGCAGCAAAGAGGACCCAATTTTTGCCTGGATCGACCTCTGGTATCTCAAAAACGACTAACGATTTTCTTCAAAATTGTCATATAAACACTCTATTAGATGATCTTTCGTATGAATTAGTCCAGGAAAATTGATAGGCGTTCTGTTTAAATGGTTCAATTTCAGGTCTCGCAAGTGCATTCTTTAAAAAACAGCTGAACGGATTTTTTTCAAACTCGTCATACAGTGCTTCCCAAAAGTTTATAGACAACAGGTTTTTCCTTATTTTACAATTGAAAAAGATTGATAAAAATTTCAAAATCACATTTAATTACATGTAATTTCAAGACAAGAACAATTGTTATTGTATAGTATTGATGCTATACAAAAATAATATCTTACAACAACAAACATTGTGTTACAAACTAAAAATGAAAATTTAGTGTCCCAAAAGTTTATAGACAACTTTCGGGAAAAACTGTAAAACGGATGTTTGTTTTTGCCTATTATGCCACATTTTTCAGTTTTTTTTTTTTCTATTTGAAGTAGGCATTTCAATTCCTTTTTAGAGGAAGGTTCCATCTGAATAAATGCTTTGAGAGTTTTTATCGAGTCCATTATGGCTTGATCATTAGGACGCTTAAAAGTTTCTTCAGTCTCATCTGAATCCGATAAGGTTTTTTCTTTCTCATCTTCTCGGATAGTTTTTATTATTTCATTCAGCTTTCCACAGATTTCTACGTCTTCATCTACACTTACATAATCAGTAAAAGTAACGTTATCATATTTAAATTTTTTGAATTCAGGAAAATCAGTATCAACAATATCACATTCTTCGGTTTGATTGCTCTCTTCGGCATGCATGAATTTAGCATGACGAAAGGAATTTCTGATTGTGCTTTCTTTAACAGCATCCCATGCAGCATATAGATCATCTATAGCTGTCAGCAGAGTAATGTCGTAATTTTCACCACAATCTAAAGAAAAAAGGATTTGTTTTAAGAGTCTCTTACGGTAATTTACTTTAAGATTCTGTATGATTCCTTGATCCATTGGTTGTAGCTTCGCAGTCATATTTGCCGGCAAATATTCAACCTGTATGGAACTCAGTTCTGGAAGATTATTGTGGCAGGATACGTTATCCACAAATAGGAGAATGTTACGTTTTTGCCTCGAAAACTGCTTATCTATTCCTTTTAACTAATTACTGAATATTTCTCGTGTCATTCATGCTTTTGTGTTGGATACATAATCAACTGGTAGTGTTTTGATTCCTGTAAAACACCTTGGATTCTTGGACTTTCCAATCACTAATAATTTAAGTTTTTCGCTCCCATCCATATTAGAACAAACTAAAGCTGTAATCCTCTGTTTACTGCTTTTACCTCCTAGGCAAGCATCCCCTTTAAAATGCAATGTTTTGTTAGGCAAAAATTTATAAAAAAAGTGCTGTTTCGTCCGCATTAAAAATATCTTTTGGCAGGTAAGTAGATAAAAGCTCTGGGAGTCTCCTACCGAAAATATTGCGTACATCTTCGTTTACATCAGAGCTTTGGCCACATACATTTTTATAAGAAATATTGTGCCTTGACTTAAATCGGGACAGCCATCCATCACTGCATTTAAAATCTTCAATTTCCATTCGACTTGCCAATTCATCAGCTTTTGCCTGCAATAGCGGTCCATTTATTGGAAAACTTCGAGATCTAGCATCCTTGAACCACATTAGTAAAGCTTTTTCTAGATCTTCTTGGGACGCATTTCTCATGCGTTTCCTTCCTTTAGCAAATTTAGATTTTTCCCACGCATCTAAAATTGATACCTTGTTTTTCAAATAAGTTGACAATGTATTCTTTTTTATTTCATAATCAGCTGCTAACTTTGTTTTACATTCGCCATTCTCAACTTTCTTTAAAATTTCAACCTTTATCTCTAAAGTTAGGGTTTTGTACTTTCCACGTGTAGACATAATGAATTTTTACACGTTTATAACACACACTGAAGGAGAAACACTAAAGCACATTAACTTGTCTGAATGGCAGGCATAACTGACGCAACTCTCTAGAATCGATAACAAAGAAACAGATGATTCCCCCCCCCCCCCCTAATCATGATCCATTCATAAAGAGTTTTGATGGAATCCAAGAAAGCAGGTAAGGTCAGGGAGTTTTAAGTACTGATAAGAATTGGACAATAGCGATTAATGTTTAGCAGAGATAGGAATGTCATGTGCCTCTTTACACACACATACACATACAGAAAATAAAACAACCAAAAAGAAAAAAAAAAAAGAAAGAAAGAAAAGAAAAAGAAAAAACCTGATTATTTTATGACACAAAATAACAAAGTATTTTCTAAATTAAATGAGAAAAAAAAATTGGGGGATCATTTTTTTTGTTCGAATTAACCGAAGTGACAAAAATTTAGTTCGAATTAATGAGATTTTTTTAACATTATTCCAATGCGAGCTTTTGTGGGATTTTGGATTAGTTTGAATTAACCAAGTTCGAATTAATGAGCGTCCACTGTATACGTTTCTAGGTAATATTCCCCAAAGGTTCTCCACTGGGTTCAGGCGAGGACTTTGGGCTGGCAAATCCATATGACTTATCAGGGAGGGCAGCCCTCAGCAGGACACTGAGAGCAAGGGCACATGGACCAGAGGTCTATTGTACCCAGACCCAAACACATCCTTATGAGAAAAGCCTCGTAGCTGAAGCAAAGCTCAGCAAACACCTGACAGGAATATCCTGCAGCTCCCAAGGCTCAATAAGATGCCGACCAAGATGCTCAAACCTGTAAGCAGAAAAGGCCTCACAGTCACACAAAATGTGCCGAGCAGTCTCCTCTTCCAGACAACAATACGACAGATGGGATCAGAACTGATACCCATAATGTTCAGATGTCTCTTAAGGGTACAATGACCAGTAAGAAGGCCAATAACCTTCCTCAAACCATTCCTGTTAAGCTTTAAAAGCTCCTTATGACGAAGACCAGGATAGTCACGATTAAGTTCTTTTGCTTGCCTTTGACCATCAGAATTACGCCATAGCCTATAGTGCTCCTTACCAAAGAGTTTGAAGATAGAAGCCCTAAAAGTAGTGGGAGAAATACCCAGAACAGGCTCAGGGCCACAAAAGAGTGTGCTGGAACCAGATCTAGCCAACTCATTACCAGGTATACCCATATGACCAGGTACCCAGTGAAGACTAACCTTATTATAGGAAGAAAGCTCACAAAGTGCCTTGTAGCACTCCCATACGAGAAGAGAGGTGAACTTACACCTCTCCAGTGAAAGGAGAGCCGCTTGACTGTCAGACTAAAGCACATTAACTTGTCTGAACGGCAGGCATAACTGACGCAACTCTCTAGAACCGATAACAAAGAAACAGATGATTCCCCCCCCCCCCCCAACCATGATCCATTCATAAAGAGTTTTGATGGAATCCAAGAAAGCAGGTAAGGTCAGGGAGTTTTAAGTACTGACAAGAATTGGACAATAGCGATTAATGTTTAGCAGAGATAGGAATGTCATGTGCCTCTTTACACACACATACACACACACAAAATAAAACAACCAAAAAGAAAAAAAAAAGAAAGAAAGAAAAGAAAAAGAAAAAACCTGATTATTTTATGACACAAAATAACAAAGTATTTTCTCCATTAAATGAGAAAAAAAAATTGGGGGATCATTTTTTTTGTTCGAATTAACCGAAGTGACAAAAATTGAGTTCGAATTAATGAGATTTTTTTAACATTATTCTAATGCGAGCTTTTGGATTAGTTTGAATTAACCGAGTTCGAATTAACGAGCGTCCACTGTATACGTTTCTAGGTAATATTCCGCAAAGGTTCTCCACTGGGTTCAGGCGAGGACTTTGGGCTGTCAAGTCCATAACATTTATTTGGTTTTATCTAAACCATTGCATTGTAGAGTTTGACATGTGAATGGAACAATTGTCTTGATGATATATGCATTCCCCCCCCCCCTGCAACTTTCCAAAGAGAAATAACTGTACCTCTAGTATTTTCTGGTAATCTTTGGAACATTGAGGACCTTTTAAAAAAACAACATCGGTAGTTCCATTAAAGGAAAATGCTCCTCACACCTGAATGAGCCCCTCCTTGTTGTCTGCTGAAAACAGTTTGCGGTTCCTAATGAATATCGTGCCAGTAATATGCCCAACCATCATGGCCGTCTAAATTGAACTTCTTTTCATCACTAAACAGAACATTCAACCATTCACCTGTTCAATTCATATGATTTCCACCCCACTGAACATGAGCGTCTTTATGTTGTTTTGTCGATTTTGGTAAACAATGCGTTTTGCGATAAACAAGCAATTTACTTACCTGCAGCCGTCGATACACTGTGGATTTTGATACTGGAACGGTCACTTCTCTAGAAATTGACTATACAGATAGGTTCTGGGTTGAAACTAATCAGAAAATCGCTCTGTCTTGCTGTTAAGTTGTTTTCTTAGGTCACCCAGAACGTGATTTTGTTTCAAAATTGTCACCTTTTGACACAATTTGATAAATACCAGCCCTGCTGCGTCCAATTTTTCTTGCAACGTCCACAATTTTCATTCCACGAGCTTTCAAACGATAAATTTGCAAAATTTCATTTTTGAAAAACTGCACATTGTGAGGCATCTTTACAATCAGTAGAAAAAGGAAAGACACCTTCGCTTTTATCTCAGAAAACTACTGTGTCACAAGTTACATGACCTTGGAAAATGCAAATTTCGAGATCAGTACTTCAATCAACTTTTAACACCGGTTGTCTATATATTTTTGGGACAGCATTATTTTTTTTTATATTAAATTCATGACTGTTTAAAGTTCTTTAAGTATTTTATAATTTTATTACACCAATACATATTTGCATAATTTATCTCGTCCTTCTTACACGTTTAATTCACTCTTAAATCCAACAAAACAGTTGTCTATAAACTTTTGTGACGTACTTTTTAAACTCCGTTTTAAACATCCTTTTGCATGTAATTATTGTTTTCTGGTCAATAATTGTGTATGGCAAGTTTTGGTAAATTTTGGTAAAATCTCAAATCTGCTCTAATAAATAATTGGTTTTTTATAGATAGAATCTTAATTTCTATAGTCAAGTAAATTTTAAAACTCAACAATAAAAAAAAAAAAAAAAAAAAAAAAAAAAAAGAAAGAAAGAAAATGGTGGAGAATATTTTTTATGGGCTACCAAATTTTTTGTTGGCGATTTTTTTTTTTTTTTTAACAAATTCCTGAACTCTATGTATGTGAATATAATGAATTTAAATATTTCAAAATAGACATGAATGACTGAAATAGTCATGCAAAGTTAACAAGATTTAATAAATAAATATATATTTTTTTCTAAGGATGGATTGGATGCAAAAGTGCGAGTTTACAGTTCAATTTAATTCCCCTCTTTTTTCCCCACTGCTTTCAACTGTATTGTCATCTCCTCCCTCATAGTCGTAAACACCTTTAAAAAATTTGTTATTAAGCATGATGAAATGAATGGTTCACGTATTTTTCATGGAATTTTTTATTTTCTGAAAATACATAGGTAAGGAAAGTATTGTAATCATGACAAAAATTTGACTTTGTGATGTTGATGTATCTACATGTTTTGAGGTTCCATGAATTCATTTTTGCTATTTTACAATGATGTATGTATATCTGAGAGTAGAGTGAACACAATATTGTCTTAATGCTTTGTTCAAATGAACTAAAAGTTGGTGCATATGTTATAGGTTATTGTAGCACAAACTGTATACATCTTGGAGAATCTAGCACAGTTTTTTGTTTTTTACCGGGACATAGGGATGTGGGTTTTCCGGAAAATTTTGAAACGGAAAATTTTCTGGAAAATTTACCGAAAATTTTCCGGAAAATTTTCAGTCTCTAATTTACGAAGGTTTTGTAAAATAAAACTAAATACATTAAAAGCTACAAGTAAACAAAACTATTCAAAGAAAAGTATGAATAATTATTCAATTCAAAAAGAAATTAATAAACAAAACACAGAAATTATGATTTAATGTTTTATTAAACATGTATAAAGCTAGAAAGTTATAATTTTTAATGAATGTTTTGCATGTATAATGGTTGAATAATCTATGTAAAAAAGGTGTCTGTGAACATTCTGTAGCTGTCAGAGACCCTCACATATCGCTGCCAACAGTTGAACCCCATTTTATTATATAGGGAAATTTTTTTATGAGAATTAATGATTTATTATTATTATTATTATTATTCTGTTTTCATTATTAAAAAAAAAAAAAAATCTAGAAAAATTCAATTTGCCTTTGTTTTCCCCAAAATTAATTTATTTAATTTTTAAAGCTTCATACCGAAGTTACAAAGTGGAAAAAAAATGATGAAAGTTCTTTTTTGCATTTTATAATTTCAAAATAAAACATTAAAAAAAAAAAAACTGTTTTTGAAAAATAAGAACAAATTTAACAATTGTGAATATTCTGAAACTAAACAGAATAATAATAATAATAATAATAAAAACAGAGGTAATTATCATAACGAATTTCTGTTTAGAATAATATGGGGTTTAACTGCTAGTGGCAGCAAAATTATTGAAACACACATCCATATTTTTCTTTTTCTTTCCTTTACTTTGATCGCTAATTTTTATCATGAACTTACTTTTTTATAAACATTATAAGACTAAGATCATGATTCGATAAATATTTACTTAACAAAACAGTATTAGGGGCACATCTTTTAAATAGAAATTATTGCTAGCGCATCAATAATTTTGCTGCCGACTGTACAAGGTAAATTAGTAATGTATGGCTCAGACCATGCAAGGGTTCATTTCCTCAAAATTCTTTTGATTTTTACTGTTTTCGATTTGTTCTATTTTTAAGCATAGTTTGCGAAAATTATATTTTTTAATAGTTGGTGGTATTGGAAAATGGATGTAATCCTCTATTCAAAAAATTAATCTGGAAGTTTGAGATTTTTTTCTTATTATTGTTATTATTTAATTTTAAATGTTACACCTTTATGAGATTTTTCAAGTACAATTCAGTTTCGGATATTTTAAGAAAATAGAAATATTGAGTTCTTTCAACTAAGCCTCTAGTTACAAGATATGATGTGATTCATTTTATCTATTTGATTTCCTTAAATTTTAATCAAAATCTTGCTGTTTATGTATTTAGGCAATTAATTGTATTTCCTGTTGCTTGCATTTAAAAAAAAAAAAAAAAAAAAAAAAAACTTTTTTTCCCCCCCATATTAGAAATTAGTTTTAAAAAATGGTTTAAAAAAATATAATTATGTTTTTACATAAGATTTTTCTCTAAAATTTTCAACAATGCCAATTTTGTAATTAAAGCAATATATTTTTTTTAATTGAATATTTAACGAAGATTATGAAAATGTCCTAACTTTCTGAGTCACTCTCAGAACAAAGACCATAAGGTGACCTAAGTCAGAATTGCTGCCTGAGTTTGAAAAACATTGGCGTATCATCATTTATCAAATGAATATTTTGAAAAATAGATACACATGCTCAGCAGTATAGTAGTGCATTAATTTATCAATATATTCTTTTTTTGTTATGTTGCCGAATACTTCATAATTATGTTCTTACAAACTTATTGAATGGACATTTAAAATTCTGGTAAATTCTTCTGTTTCTGCTAAATTCTTCTAAATTAGCAACCATAGATCTCTTGTATTATAATAAATAACCTCTTTCTCGAGCAGGTTGCTCAAAACATATATCTGGTAACTTTCTAAAGGATGACTTCAAAGTCTGATTTCATGAATCAGATGATGACTTCATGAGTCAGAAACTTTTGTTTTTCACACTGTATATAGCATTACCATGACTAATAAAAGAAAATTTAAATATATCATGCAAAAGATTAACAAAAAAATTGTTTTTTTTATTGGAAAATTTTCCGGAAAAACATAGTAGAAAATTTTCTGGAAAATTTTCCAAAAAAGAAAATTTTCCGCGGAAAATTTTCCACCCCACATCACTACCGGGACACAAAGATAATTTTTTTTTACCATTATAGCCTATGGGTCAAATAATTTAAAGTGTGATAGCATCTGAATTCCTTATTCAATTTAGTTAAAACATATACATGTTATCGGTCACTGTCAAATGAATCGTATAGATTTATTTATGTGAATCTAGCATCTTTAGTTTTTTTTTTTTTTTTTTTTTTTTTTCAGGGAAATAAAATTCTGTAATATTATGGCCTATAGTCTGAATTTATTTAAAATCTGATGGATCCTTTGCGGCAGGAGAACAGTGAGATCAGTAATAAGGTCATGTGTGATTTGCAAAAGGTTTGCTGCCAAAAATATTAAGCCTCCAACTGCACTGCCACCTGCAAATCGGGTGCAAGATGCCTGTGTGTTTCAAGTAACAGGTTTAGATTTTGCTGGCCCTATCTACCTGCGAGGTAATTCTAAGGCCTGGATTTGCCTATTTACATGTGCAGTATACCGTGCAGTTCACCTCGAGTTGGTGACCTCTCTCTTGACAGATACTTTTCTTTTAGCCTTTCATCGTTTCATTGCTCGCAGGGAAAAGCCTTCAGTAGTTTACAGTGCCAATGGAAGCAACTTCACAGGAGCAGCTAATATTCTTAAATGTGTCGATTTCAAAGGAGTGTCTCTACAATTAAGAGAGAAGAGAATTATTTGGAAATTCATTCCACCTGGAGCTCTTTGGTGGGGAGGATAGTGGGAAAGGTTAATAGGCATGATGAAGGCTATATTGAAGAAGGTCTTAGAAAGAGCAACTTTGAACCACGAAGAGATGATAACAGCTCTATGCAATTGTGAAGCTATCTTGAATGATAGACCTTTGACTGCAGTAACTTCAGACCCGAGTCTCAGTGTTCTCACTCCTGCAGATTTTCTGAGAGATATAAAAAGTAGCACCTTGCCAGACATTAAAACTTCTTCAGACCCAAAACACTTATGGCGAAGATTGAGTTACATTCAGACTATTCGTGAAGCTTTTCAAACAAGATTCCGTCAAGAATATTTAGGAGCACTTTGTACGAAGCAGAGAAATCAACATTTTACCTTAAAGGTGGGAGAATTAGTTCTTGTTGGAGATAATGAAAAGAAAAGACAGTCGTGGCCTCTTAGTCGAATAGTTGTAGTGTTTCCAGGTTCTGATGGTATTGTTCGTCGAGTTAAAGTAAAGACACAACATGGAGACCTTTTTAGAGCTATTCAACAGATATACCCATTAGAAGTTCCTGATACTGACTCCTTTGTTACTCCAGCAGAGGTAATCCCCACGGTGGGAGTTAAGAACAGTGCACTTGACAGTGGAATCTGCCGGCCACATACCAGTTGTTACTAGAATGGGACGTGTAATTAAGTCCCCACAGAGACTTGACTTATGACTTTAATATTAGCACTATCGTTTTAGTTGTAAATATGTACATATGATTCTTATTAGTTACTCATAAATTTTTCTTCATTTGTTGTAAAGTAGTTACCCAAATTTCTCAGGCAAAAATGTAATTTCCAGTGGCGCCAACTTATATGGGCCCGTGGGGCCAGAGCCCACCCAATAATTTGCTCTCCCAGACCACCCAATTTTGTTTATTCTGATTTCTTTTTTTTTTTTTTTTCTTTGAAGCTTAAAAAAGCGTTTCCTTTGGGGGGAAAAAAAAAATAAAATAAAATAGTTCTCAGTTAGAAATATACATTTATATGAGTTTAAAATACAGATATTTGCATTTCTCTATTTAGATAATTTTTACTTTTTCTATATTCAATAGAAGAAAGTATTAGATTCGTAAAAATTTCCGACTTCCAGTTTTTGACGAATTTACACGTTTTGAGAGGTCTAGAACATGATTTGATCATTTTTAGAAAATGTCGGTCTGTGTGTGTGCGTGACAGAAAATTTGTGGCAACTGTATCTCCGAAACTACTGCTCAGAATTGTATATAAATTTATATATAGATTCCCCTGGACCTAAATTAGTGTCTATCAACTTTTGGTGTCACTTACTCAACAGGTGACGCTGCTATATCATAACGATTTCCGCAATTTAAGGGGAGGCTATATCTCAGGTTCTATTGCATACAACCAAACAAAACTTGATATGTGAGAAGGCCATTATGAGACACGCTGATTCAATTTGAATGCTTATTTGCCAATAGGTGGTGCTGCTATACAGCAATTTCCGCAATTTAATAAAAGGCTATATCTCAGAAACTACTGCGCAGAATTACATATCAATTTATAATTAGATGCACCTTGACATAAATTAGTGCCTGTCAACTTTTGGTGTCAACTGCTTAACGAGTGGCGCTGCTAAATAGTGTTTGCTGCAATTTAATTGAATGCTATATCTATATCTCAGGTTCTGTTGCGTTTAATCAAACAAAACTTGATATGTGAGAAGGCCCATTATGAGAAATTATGCTGATTCAATTTGGAGGCTTATTGATCAACAGATGTCTCTGCTGTACTGCCAATTTCCTCGATAACGGAAAGGCAATATCTCAACTTCTATGGCATATAACTATACGAAACTTGATATGTGAGATAACCGTTACAAAAACGCATTTTTTTAGATATTATTCATAGACAATAAAACTGTCTTTCTTTATATATTTATTGTTAGCTTCCTCTAAGATGAAAATCATTTGCATTCATCATGTTAGATAATTTTAATAAATAATAGTTTTAATGAATTATTTGCACTTAATGAATTTATGTAGGAAAATATAGAAGAAAGTCTTGTGGTGGCCCCAACATACTAGCTTTTTTTTAAAAATATGATTTTTTATTAATAAAAAATATGATTCTGATTAAAAGTATGATTTCTTAAATATATATATATATATATATATATATTTTTTTTTAATATGATTAAATCATATTTATTAAGAAAGAATTAATTGGTTTATTCTGCCTACTCATAAGCCTATTAATTTTCCGTATAGTAAATTAAAGTATATGATTCATCATGGACAGATTTGTATGAATTAATACACTGAGTTAATATTTGCCTTAAAGAGCGTTTTAAAGAAAATGAAAGTTTAAACCAAATAGAAAAACTTTTACAGGAGAATCAGATGATGTCTGTGACGCTTTCGATGACGACATTTCCGATTATAATATTTTACGGACTCAGATAAGAGAAATATGGCATGCGATAGTGCTGCAGACTGAGCATCGAATTAAAAACCTTTGAAGATAATTCATTAAATTGATTCATTAATAGATGAAATAGATTCATTAGTTTCAAAGAATCCTTATAATCCTGTGTATATTTTTAATGTACAGTTAGGTTCAAAACAGTGCTTGTAGAAATAAATTTTCTAGTTTCGAAAGCGCATTTTTTTTCTATAAAATGATGTATTTAGACAAAAATAAATCATTTATGGGACTATTACTTACTGTTTAATTAAAAAAAAAAATATTTCATAATTTATTTATACTTTTGATGTGCTACTTGGCTAAAAATGGCTGTAGCAAAATTAAAGTACTTCACGAAAAATGTCTAGTCTACTATTCAAAATTTAAAAAAATCGCCTAGGAAGATCTATAAATAAAGCTTGTAAAATAAAAGTTATAACCTATAGAGTTTAGAGCAGTAAAGAAACGCTATTCAGTCGAATGTGACATCATTGGCTGTTTTTTGAACAACAATTTGACAATAAAAATATTTAATAAAAAAAATAGTCCAAAAATTATTTATAATTAAGCAAATCCTTTTAAGACTACATATTTTAGCATCGTGAATTATATCAGAACTTTATAAATAAAATTTCTAAAATTAAAATGACGTCAATTTTGTGCGATGCATAATTTAACTTTTAATAATTTTTTTTTGTTAGTGTTTAACTAAATATATTTCTTCTTCTTAAGTCGAAAATAATAATAATAATAATGCGTAATTTTTTGGCAACAGATTAAATGCTTTAAAGCTAATATAAGGTTATTATTCAAATATTTTGATTAATTAAAAAAGAAAATAAACAAAAATTTGAAAATTGGGCTTTGAGGTGCACTCTTGCACCTCAGGGGTACCTTCGTGTCGAATCACCTGACTGTCCCAGCTACCGTCTTTGCGCTACACTGTTCACAGACACACAGGTATACATTGCCTTTTATGTGTATAAAGATATCAGTTTTATGTTAGAAAGATCCAATGATAATGTAATTTAATAAAATCTTTACTTTAAATAGTATTGAATTATTGTATCCTTATCCGTTTTCATCCCCCCCCCCGAAAAAAAAGGGGGGAAAATCACCATATCATTGTTCCTTGCACCCAAAAATATATTTGAGCCCACCCAATCTTTTTCAAAAGTTGGCACCACTGGTAATTTCTATGTGTATTTCTAATTCCCCCCCCCCCCCCCCTAGTTTTGTAAGTTAACTTTTGGAGTTCTAGGTTAACTTAGGTGGGAGGATGTTCGGAAATGCTTCCCTTTTCTCCCATAAAATCAAAGAGATTGAACGAGACTATCTGAACTCCATGGTCTCTTCAAAATTACTAAAAGATCATTTTGGCAACCAGTTTTTTTTATGTTTTTAGAATAGAAAGAGTTTATGTTCCGTTCTTGTTTCTTTTATGTGTGAGAAAATGACAACAGGAGTGTTGTTGTTTTTGTTCTTTTTATGTGTGAGAAAATGGCAACAGGAATGGTTTTGTTTTTTGTTCTTTTTATGTGTGAGGAAAACGATTGCTTAGAGTTTCTTTCGTTTCAAGAGTAATTAAAATACAGAGTAAGAATTGAAACACGAGGATTTTTATGAGTATAAATCCTTTTAGAGTTATTCTACCATTATAAACGGATAATTTTACATGTATTAAGAGTTATTTTCATCACAGTCTGGTGAATTACATCTGTAATAGAATAGTCGATGCTGTGTTATACTATTCCAAGTTTTGTATATCAGAGTTCCCCCTAGGTTTGAAAAAGGGCAGGGTGCAGCTACCAAGGAAAAAGGGGCAGGAGGGTGCTATAAAAAGAGGGCACATTTGTGGAGAATGAAAAAGGGCACATTTTATAAAAAGGGCATATCGCTTCGCAAAAAATAGCCTCCAAAATTACAAACAATTTTATTATATTTATAAATGCAGTTGCTAAGCAATCAGCAATTCCCCCCCCCCCCCCACTAAATGTACAAATTAGTCAGCAAAAATTAGATAAATAAATTTATTTCTTCACATTCTTTTATCTTTAACTATAGTTCTATTAAACCTAATAAAAAGTATTAAAATTGCTTCCTGAAAAATATGTAAAAAGCTCTTGAAAATCTTATAAATGTTGAAATGAAAGTAAAGAACTATAATAAAAATTATCTTTAATAAGATTTTCGCAAATTTCTTAAGATAAAAAACCAAAGACCTTTTTTAGTGATTATTAAAGAAAAATATTAAACATTCTAATCAAATAGTTTGATAAAAAGTTCGATTTAATTAATTAATGATATTTTTTTTAATAGTTTCCAATTTTTTATGTATTATTGCTAATTTCTAATGTTACAATCAGTTAGTAAATTTAATATATCCTTGGAATTTACTCACTTTGTTTGCTGGATTTCAATAATGGTAAATGAAATATTCTTTTGAAATTTGATCTCTAAAAATGTAGCTCCTACAACTATTAGGGATGAAACTACCCAACATGCAAAATCCCTGGAAACTGTTACTACTTGGCTGTAGAATGAATAATGGAGGATGGAATATTTATATAAGTTATTATTAAAAGTACTTATTTGTACCTATAATGAGTTAAATTTATAAAGTTCTTATACATATAAGGCAAATTTAACACCCAAAATGAGAAGTTTCTATAAAAACAAAATAACTAGCATGAAAATCAGAGGTTGCTAAATTTTGAACTCTGCATTATCTAACCATCAAGGAGTATCACAGGTTAATATATTTATTTTGTGGGGGGGGGGGGGGGGGAATTAGTATGTTGTGGTCACCACAAGACTTTCTTCTATATTTTCCTATACAAATTCACTAAGGGCAAATAATTTATTAAAACTATTATTTATTAAAGTTATCTAACATGATGAATGCAAATGATTTTCATCTTAGAGAAAGCTAACACTAAATATCCAGAGAAAGTTTTATTGTCCATAAATAACATCTTAAAAATATGCTTTTATAATGAGTATCTCACATATCACATTTTGTACAGTTATATGCCATACAAACTGAGATATAGCCTTCCCATTATCGAAGAAATTTCCAGTGTAGCAGCACCATCTATTGGTTGAAAGCATCCAATTTGAATCAGCATAATGTCTCATAATGGCCTTTCCACATGTCAAGTTTTGTTTGATTATACACAATAGAACCTGAGATATAGCCTTTCCTTAAATTGCAGAAAACACTGTGCAGCAGCGCTACCTGTTGAGTGGTTGACACTAAAAGTTGATAGATACTAATTTATGTCAAGGTGCATCTACATATAAATTTATATGCAATTTTGTGCAGTAGTTCCTGAAATATAGTCTTCCCATAAATTGCAGAAATTGATGTATAGCAGCGCCACCTGTTGGCCGATAAACATTTACATTGAATCATCATAATGTCTCATAAAGACCTTAAAAATCAAGTTTTGTTCGATTATATGCAATAGAACCTGAGATATAGCCTCCTTTAAATTTCGGAAATTGCTGTATAGCAGCGCCACCTGTTGAGCGATTTTCACCAAAAGTTGATAGGTACTAATTTTGGTCAAGGTGTATCGACATATAAATTTATATACAATTCTGAGCTGTAGTTCCAGAGATACAGTTGCCATAAAATTTTTATCACACATACACACACAGACAGACATTCTCTAAAAATGGTCAAATCATGTTCTAGACCTCTCAAAACGTGTAAATCCGTCGAAAACCGGAAGTCGAAAATTTTTACGAATCCAGTACTTTCTTCTATTAAATATAGAAGAAAGTAAAAAGGAAACTCTAAGAATCGAAATACTCTATTATTTTGCTGCTAAGATTAAAATCACATTGTTTTCAAAGCTAAATTTCCAAATTATCTATTCCGTCATTAATCGATAAAATTTGAGTTATTTTTATAGTTTAATCTCAAAATATGCAGTAATTTTGCAGCCGATTTCAGAAATACAGGATCATTTCGATTTCACCGCTAACTTTCGAAAAATTACGTTTAATTGCAACTATTTATGAAATACTTTATTATTCCGATGTTAATAAAATCCGTACTTTTATAAAAAGCTGACTTTCTAAATTCACAATATTTTTTTAGCCGATAGCGGAAGTATTTAATCATTTTGCCGTTAATTATCAAAATTTATGTTTAATAGCAATACCTAAGATAGGCTTTAATTTTACGCTAATCGATGTAATTAGTTTTTTTTTTTTTTAATGATTTGTGATATTTGTAATAATTTTGTGACTAATTACCGAAATGCGAGAGCATTTTTACACAAATTTCAAAATATCATTAAAATAAATGAACTTTTGTTATTGTCACAGATAAAAAGAATATCCTTGTCTGTGGTTATCGTGTAAATAAAAACCAAAGCACTGCACAATTTAGATTTCCTTTTCATTCCCCCTTCTTTCAGCTTTTGATTCTAATTGATTGTGGTTTTTCATCTAATGTAAACAAACACTTCTCTTTCCTGAGTCATTTTTTTTTTTTTTTACTTATTTATGAGATTGAACTTAACGATGATTTTTGTGGTTCTTCAGCTAGATCATAAAAGTAATTAGATTTGCTATTTTTGTTAACGTGATTTTAAAGATTTAAAAAAAAAAAAAAAAAAAAAACATGATTTATGATGCAAAAGGATTATTGGAATATAAGAAAAGAGCAATATCTTCCATATTTTCCCGTTCTTTTTTTGCTAACACCGGGAAGGCACTTATTTGTCTGTTCCCCACCCCACCCCACCCTTATAGCCAGCAGGCTGCAGGGTCATTTAAAGAAGTTCGACGGCAACTATGTTTACGCTGATAAATAGTTTATACACCTGCTAAGTGTCAACTCGCTTTTGCAATAAGTAGAAAACAAAGAAAAGTGAAAAAGCTTCTAGAAAGAAAATTTGTATTAATAAAGCACTAAGAATAT
>CAWVNO010002854.1:0-59335 GCA_963930645.1 Salticus scenicus | reverse complement strand
AAAAAATTTTCGGAGCGTAGGAACGGCTGCCGAAGGTCTGCGTAATAAAGGCCCCCCGGGCCAAAAGTTTCACCGTGAACAAGGGGCATAACGGCTGCCGAAGGTCTGCGTAAAAGCCCCCCGGGCAAAAGTTTTTTCAGTTCTGAAAAAATTTTCGGAGCGTAGGACGGCTGCCGAAGGTCTGCGTAAAAAGGCCCCCCGGGCCAAAAGTTTCACCGTGCAAAATTCCCGATGGTGTTATTATGAAACTAGAATATATTTCGCAGGTTCTGAAAGTGATTGCGATCGTTAGACTCTTTTAGTTGCTTGGGAATCGTCGTTTGAAGATGGGCATGTGAAACTCGAAAAAAATTTTCGGAGCGTAGGAACGGCTGCCGAAGGTCTGCGTAAAAAGGCCCCCCGGGCCAAAAGTTTCACCGTGCAAAATTCCCGATGGTGTTATTATGAAACTAGAATATATTTCGCAGGTTCTGAAAGTGATTGCGATCGTTAGACTCTTTTAGTTGCTTGGGAATCGTCGTTTCAAGATGGGCATGTGAAACTCGGAAAAAAATTTTGAGAGCGTCGGGACGGCTGCCGAAAGTCTGCGTAAAAAGGCCCCCCGGGCCAAAAGTTTCACCGTGCAAAATTCCCGATGGTGTTATTATGAAACTAGAATATATTTCGCAGGTTCTGAAAGTGATTGCGATCGTTAGACTCTTTTAGTTGCTTGGGAATCGTCGTTTGAAGATGGGCATGTGAAACTCGAAAAAAATTTTCGGAGCGTAGGAACGGCTGCCGAAGGTCTGCGTAAAAAGGCCCCCCGGGCCAAAAGTTTCACCGTGCAAAATTCCCGATGGTGTTATTATGAAACTAGAATATATTTCGCAGGTTCTGAAAGTGATTGCGATCGTTAGACTCTTTTAGTTGCTTGGGAATCGTCGTTTGAAGATGGGCATGTGAAACTCGAAAAAAATTTTCGGAGCGTAGGAACGGCTGCCGAAGGTCTGCGTAAAAAGGGCCCCCGGGCCAAAAGTTTCACCGTGCAAAATTCCCGATGGTGTTATTATGAAACTAGAATATATTTCGCAGGTTCTGAAAGTGATTGCGATCGTTAGACTCTTTTAGTTGCTTGGGAATCGTCGTTTGAAGATGGGCATGTGAAACTCGGAAAAAAATTTTGAGAGCGTCGGGACGGCTGCCGAAAGTCTGCGTAAAAAGGCCCCCCGGGCCAAAAGTTTCACTGTGCAAAATTCCCGATGGTGTTATTATGAAACTAGAATATATTTCGCAGGTTCTGAAAGTGATTGCGATCGTTAGACTCTTTTAGTTGCTTGGGAATCGTCGTTTGAAGATGTGCATGTGAAACTCGGAAAAAAATTTTGAGAGCGTCGGGACGGCTGCCGAAAGTCTGTGTAAAAAGGCCCCCCGGGCCAAAAGTTTCACCGTGCAAAATTCCCGATGGTGTTATTATGAAACTAGAATATATTTCGCAGGTTCTGAAAGTGATTGCGATCGTTAGACTCTTTTAGTTGCTTGGGAATCGTCGTTTGAAGATGGGCATGTGAAACTCGGAAAAAAATTTTGAGAGCGTCGGGACGGCTGCCGAAAGTCTGCGTAAAAAGGCCCCCCGGGCCAAAAGTTTCACCGTGCAAAATTCCCGATGGTGTTATTATGAAAGTAGAATATATTTCGCAGGTTCTGAAAGTGATTGCGATCGTTAGACTCTTTTAGTTGCTTGGGAATCGTCGTTTGAAGATGGGCATGTGAAACTCGGAAAAAAATTTTGAGAGCGTCGGGACGGCTGCCGAAAGTCTGCGTAAAAAGGCCCCCCGGGCCAAAAGTTTCACCGTGCAAAATTCCCGATGGTGTTATTATGAAACTAGAATATATTTCGCAGGTTCTGAAAGTGATTGCGATCGTTAGACTCTTTTAGTTGCTTGGGAATCGTCGTTTGAAGATGGGCATGTGAAACTCGAAAAAAATTTTCTGAGCGTAGGAACGGCTGCCGAAGGTCTGCGTAAAAAGGCCCCCAGGGCCAAAAGTTTTACCGTGCAAAATTCCCGATGGTGTTATTATGAAACTAGAGTATATTTCGCAGGTTCTGAAAGTGATTGCGATCGTTAGACTCTTTTAGTTGCTTTGCAATCGTCGTTTGAAGATGGGCATGTGAAACTCGGAAAAAATTTTCGGAGCGTAGGAACGGCTGCCGAAGGTCTGCGTAAAAAGGCCCCCCGGGCCAAAAGTTTTACCGTGCAAAATTCCCGATGGTGTTATTATGAAACTAGAGTATATTTCGCAGGTTCTGAAAGTGATTGCGATCGTTAGACTCTTTTAGTTGCTTGGGAATCGTCGTTTGAAGATGGGCATGTGAAACTCGAAAAAAATTTTCGGAGCGTAGGAACGGCTGCCGAAGGTCTGCGTAAAAAGGCCCCCCGGGCCAAAAGTTTCACCGTGCAAAATTCCCGATGGTGTTATTATGAAACTAGAATATATTTCGCAGGTTCTGAAAGTGATTGCGATCGTTAGACTCTTTTAGTTGCTTGGGAATCGTCGTTTGAAGATGGGCATGTGAAACTCGGAAAAAAATTTTGAGAGCGTCGGGACGGCTGCCGAAAGTCTGCGTAAAAAGGCCCCCCGGGCCAAAAGTTTTACCGTGCAAAATTCCCGATGGTGTTATTATGAAACTAGAGTATATTTCGCAGGTTCTGAAAGTGATTGCGATCGTTAGACTCTTTTAGTTGCTTTGCAATCGTCGTTTGAAGATGGGCATGTGAAACTCGGAAAAAATTTTCGGAGCGTAGGAACGGCTGCCGAAGGTCTGCGTAAAAAGGCCCCCCGGGCCAAAAGTTTTACCGTGCAAAATTCCCGATGGTGTTATTATGAAACTAGAGTATATTTCGCAGGTTCTGAAAGTGATTGCGATCGTTAGACTCTTTTAGTTGCTTTGCAATCGTCGTTTGAAGATGGGCATGTGAAACTCGGAAAAAATTTTCGGAGCGTAATAACGGCTGCCGAAGGTCTGCGTAAAAAGGCCCCCCGGGCCAAAAGTTTTACCGTGCAAAATTCCCGATGGTGTTATTATGAAACTAGAGTATATTTCGCAGGTTCTGAAAGTGATTGCGATCGTTAGACTCTTTTAGTTGCTTGGGAATCGTCGTTTGAAGATGGGCATGTGAAACTCGAAAAAAATTTTCTGAGCGTAGGAACGGCTGCCGAAGGTCTGCGTAAAAAGGCCCCCCGGGCCAAAAGTTTTACCGTGCAAAATTCCCGATGGTGTTATTATGAAACTAGAGTATATTTCGCAGGTTCTGAAAGTGATTGCGATCGTTAGACTCTTTTAGTTGCTTGGGAATCGTCGTTTGAAGATGGGCATGTGAAACTCGAAAAAAATTTTCTGAGCGTAGGAACGGCTGCCGAAGGTCTGCGTAAAAAGGCCCCCCGGGCCAAAAGTTTTACCGTGCAAAATTCCCGATGGTGTTATTATGAAACTAGAGTATATTTCGCAGGTTCTGAAAGTGATTGCGATCGTTAGACTCTTTTAGTTGCTTGGGAATCGTCGTTTGAAGATGGGCATGTGAAACTCGAAAAAAATTTTCGGAGCGTAGGAACGGCTGCCGAAGGTCTGCGTAAAAAGGCCCCCCGGGCCAAAAGTTTCACCGTGCAAAATTCCCGATGGTGTTATTATGAAACTAGAATATATTTCGCAGGTTCTGAAAGTAATTGCGATCGTTAGACTCTTTTAGTTGCTTGGGAATCGTCGTTTGAAAATGGGCATGTGAAACTCGGAAAAAAATTTTGAGAGCGTCGGGACGGCTGCCGAAAGTCTGCGTAAAAAGGCCCCCCGGGCCAAAAGTTTCACCGTGCAAAATTCCCGATGGTGTTATTATGAAACTAGAATATATTTCGCAGGTTCTGACAGTGATTGCGATCGTTAGACTCTTTTAGTTGCTTGGGAATCGTCGTTTGAAGATGGGCATGTGAAACTCGAAAAAAATTTTCGGAGCGTAGGAACGGCTGCCGAAGGTCTGCGTAAAAAGGCCCCCCGGGCCAAAAGTTTCACCGTGCAAAATTCCCGATGGTGTTATTATGAAACTAGAATATATTTCGCAGGTTCTGAAAGTGATTGCGATCGTTAGACTCTTTTAGTTGCTTGGGAATCGTCGTTTGAAGATGGGCATGTGAAACTCGAAAAAAATTTTCGGAGCGTAGGAACGGCTGCCGAAGGTCTGCGTAAAAAGGCCCCCCGGGCCAAAAGTTTCACCGTGCAAAATTCCCGATGGTGTTATTATGAAACTAGAATATATTTCGCAGGTTCTGAAAGTGATTGCGATCGTTAGACTCTTTTAGTTGCTTGGGAATCGTCGTTTGAAGATGGGCATGTGAAACTCGGAAAAAAATTTTGAGAGCGTCGGGACGGCTGCCGAAAGTCTGCGTAAAAAGGCCCCCCGGGCCAAAAGTTTCACCGTGCAAAATTCCCGATGGTGTTATTATGAAACTAGAATATATTTCGCAGGTTCTGAAAGTGATTGCGATCGTTAGACTCTTTTAGTTGCTTGGGAATCGTCGTTTGAAGATGGGCATGTGAAACTCGAAAAAAATTTTCGGAGCGTAGGAACGGCTGCCGAAGGTCTGCGTAAAAAGGCCCCCCGGGCCAAAAGTTTCACCGTGCAAAATTCCCGATGGTGTTATTATGAAACTAGAATATATTTCGCAGGTTCTGAAAGTGATTGCGATCGTTAGACTCTTTTAGTTGCTTGGGAATCGTCGTTTCAAGATGGGCATGTGAAACTCGGAAAAAAATTTTGAGAGCGTCGGGACGGCTGCCGAAAGTCTGCGTAAAAAGGCCCCCCGGGCCAAAAGTTTCACCGTGCAAAATTCCCGATGGTGTTATTATGAAACTAGAATATATTTCGCAGGTTCTGAAAGTGATTGCGATCGTTAGACTCTTTTAGTTGCTTGGGAATCGTCGTTTGAAGATGGGCATGTGAAACTCGAAAAAAATTTTCGGAGCGTAGGAACGGCTGCCGAAGGTCTGCGTAAAAAGGCCCCCCGGGCCAAAAGTTTCACCGTGCAAAATTCCCGATGGTGTTATTATGAAACTAGAATATATTTCGCAGGTTCTGAAAGTGATTGCGATCGTTAGACTCTTTTAGTTGCTTGGGAATCGTCGTTTGAAGATGGGCATGTGAAACTCGAAAAAAATTTTCGGAGCGTAGGAACGGCTGCCGAAGGTCTGCGTAAAAAGGGCCCCCGGGCCAAAAGTTTCACCGTGCAAAATTCCCGATGGTGTTATTATGAAACTAGAATATATTTCGCAGGTTCTGAAAGTGATTGCGATCGTTAGACTCTTTTAGTTGCTTGGGAATCGTCGTTTGAAGATGGGCATGTGAAACTCGGAAAAAAATTTTGAGAGCGTCGGGACGGCTGCCGAAAGTCTGCGTAAAAAGGCCCCCCGGGCCAAAAGTTTCACCGTGCAAAATTCCCGATGGTGTTATTATGAAACTAGAATATATTTCGCAGGTTCTGAAAGTGATTGCGATCGTTAGACTCTTTTAGTTGCTTGGGAATCGTCGTTTGAAGATGTGCATGTGAAACTCGGAAAAAAATTTTGAGAGCGTCGGGACGGCTGCCGAAAGTCTGTGTAAAAAGGCCCCCCGGGCCAAAAGTTTCACCGTGCAAAATTCCCGATGGTGTTATTATGAAACTAGAATATATTTCGCAGGTTCTGAAAGTGATTGCGATCGTTAGACTCTTTTAGTTGCTTGGGAATCGTCGTTTGAAGATGGGCATGTGAAACTCGGAAAAAAATTTTGAGAGCGTCGGGACGGCTGCCGAAAGTCTGCGTAAAAAGGCCCCCCGGGCCAAAAGTTTCACCGTGCAAAATTCCCGATGGTGTTATTATGAAAGTAGAATATATTTCGCAGGTTCTGAAAGTGATTGCGATCGTTAGACTCTTTTAGTTGCTTGGGAATCGTCGTTTGAAGATGGGCATGTGAAACTCGGAAAAAAATTTTGAGAGCGTCGGGACGGCTGCCGAAAGTCTGCGTAAAAAGGCCCCCCGGGCCAAAAGTTTCACCGTGCAAAATTCCCGATGGTGTTATTATGAAACTAGAATATATTTCGCAGGTTCTGAAAGTGATTGCGATCGTTAGACTCTTTTAGTTGCTTGGGAATCGTCGTTTGAAGATGGGCATGTGAAACTCGAAAAAAATTTTCTGAGCGTAGGAACGGCTGCCGAAGGTCTGCGTAAAAAGGCCCCCAGGGCCAAAAGTTTTACCGTGCAAAATTCCCGATGGTGTTATTATGAAACTAGAGTATATTTCGCAGGTTCTGAAAGTGATTGCGATCGTTAGACTCTTTTAGTTGCTTTGCAATCGTCGTTTGAAGATGGGCATGTGAAACTCGGAAAAAATTTTCGGAGCGTAGGAACGGCTGCCGAAGGTCTGCGTAAAAAGGCCCCCCGGGCCAAAAGTTTTACCGTGCAAAATTCCCGATGGTGTTATTATGAAACTAGAGTATATTTCGCAGGTTCTGAAAGTGATTGCGATCGTTAGACTCTTTTAGTTGCTTGGGAATCGTCGTTTGAAGATGGGCATGTGAAACTCGAAAAAAATTTTCGGAGCGTAGGAACGGCTGCCGAAGGTCTGCGTAAAAAGGCCCCCCGGGCCAAAAGTTTCACCGTGCAAAATTCCCGATGGTGTTATTATGAAACTAGAATATATTTCGCAGGTTCTGAAAGTGATTGCGATCGTTAGACTCTTTTAGTTGCTTGGGAATCGTCGTTTGAAGATGGGCATGTGAAACTCGGAAAAAAATTTTGAGAGCGTCGGGACGGCTGCCGAAAGTCTGCGTAAAAAGGCCCCCCGGGCCAAAAGTTTTACCGTGCAAAATTCCCGATGGTGTTATTATGAAACTAGAGTATATTTCGCAGGTTCTGAAAGTGATTGCGATCGTTAGACTCTTTTAGTTGCTTTGCAATCGTCGTTTGAAGATGGGCATGTGAAACTCGGAAAAAATTTTCGGAGCGTAGGAACGGCTGCCGAAGGTCTGCGTAAAAAGGCCCCCCGGGCCAAAAGTTTTACCGTGCAAAATTCCCGATGGTGTTATTATGAAACTAGAGTATATTTCGCAGGTTCTGAAAGTGATTGCGATCGTTAGACTCTTTTAGTTGCTTTGCAATCGTCGTTTGAAGATGGGCATGTGAAACTCGGAAAAAATTTTCGGAGCGTAATAACGGCTGCCGAAGGTCTGCGTAAAAAGGCCCCCCGGGCCAAAAGTTTTACCGTGCAAAATTCCCGATGGTGTTATTATGAAACTAGAGTATATTTCGCAGGTTCTGAAAGTGATTGCGATCGTTAGACTCTTTTAGTTGCTTGGGAATCGTCGTTTGAAGATGGGCATGTGAAACTCGAAAAAAATTTTCTGAGCGTAGGAACGGCTGCCGAAGGTCTGCGTAAAAAGGCCCCCCGGGCCAAAAGTTTTACCGTGCAAAATTCCCGATGGTGTTATTATGAAACTAGAGTATATTTCGCAGGTTCTGAAAGTGATTGCGATCGTTAGACTCTTTTAGTTGCTTGGGAATCGTCGTTTGAAGATGGGCATGTGAAACTCGAAAAAAATTTTCTGAGCGTAGGAACGGCTGCCGAAGGTCTGCGTAAAAAGGCCCCCCGGGCCAAAAGTTTTACCGTGCAAAATTCCCGATGGTGTTATTATGAAACTAGAGTATATTTCGCAGGTTCTGAAAGTGATTGCGATCGTTAGACTCTTTTAGTTGCTTGGGAATCGTCGTTTGAAGATGGGCATGTGAAACTCGAAAAAAATTTTCGGAGCGTAGGAACGGCTGCCGAAGGTCTGCGTAAAAAGGCCCCCCGGGCCAAAAGTTTCACCGTGCAAAATTCCCGATGGTGTTATTATGAAACTAGAATATATTTCGCAGGTTCTGAAAGTAATTGCGATCGTTAGACTCTTTTAGTTGCTTGGGAATCGTCGTTTGAAAATGGGCATGTGAAACTCGGAAAAAAATTTTGAGAGCGTCGGGACGGCTGCCGAAAGTCTGCGTAAAAAGGCCCCCCGGGCCAAAAGTTTCACCGTGCAAAATTCCCGATGGTGTTATTATGAAACTAGAATATATTTCGCAGGTTCTGACAGTGATTGCGATCGTTAGACTCTTTTAGTTGCTTGGGAATCGTCGTTTGAAGATGGGCATGTGAAACTCGAAAAAAATTTTCGGAGCGTAGGAACGGCTGCCGAAGGTCTGCGTAAAAAGGCCCCCCGGGCCAAAAGTTTCACCGTGCAAAATTCCCGATGGTGTTATTATGAAACTAGAATATATTTCGCAGGTTCTGAAAGTGATTGCGATCGTTAGACTCTTTTAGTTGCTTTGCAATCGTCGTTTGAAGATGGGCATGTGAAACTCGGAAAAAAATTTTGAGAGCGTAGGAACGGCTGCCGAAAGTCTGCGTAAAAAGGCCCCCCGGGCCAAAAGTTTCACCGTGCAAAATTCCCGATGGTGTTATTATGAAACTAGAATATATTTCGCAGATTCTGAAAGTGATTGCGATCGTTAGACTCTTTTAGTTGCTTTGGATTCGTCGTTTGAAGATGGGCATGTGAAACTCGGAAAAAAATTTTGAGAGCCTCGGGACGGCTGCCGAAAGTCTGCGTAAAAAGGCCCCCCGGGCCAAAAGTTTCACCGTGCAAAATTCCCGATGGTGTTATTATGAAACTAGAATATATTTCGCAGGTTCTGAAAGTGATTGCGATCGTTAGACTCTTTTAGTTGCTTGGGAATCGTCGTTTGAAGATGGGCATGTGAAACTCGAAAAAAATTTTCGGAGCGTAGGAACGGCTGCCGAAGGTCTGCGTAAAAAGGCCCCCCGGGCCAAAAGTTTCACCGTGCAAAATTCCCGATGGTGTTATTATGAAACTAGAATATATTTCGCAGGTTCTGAAAGTGATTGCGATCGTTAGACTCTTTTAGTTGCTTTGCAATCGTCGTTTGAAGATGGGCATGTGAAACTCGGAAAAAAATTTTGAGAGCGTAGGAACGGCTGCCGAAAGTCTGCGTAAAAAGGCCCCCCGGGCCAAAAGTTTCACCGTGCAAAATTCCCGATGGTGTTATTATGAAACTAGAATATATTTCGCAGGTTCTGAAAGTGATTGCGATCGTTAGACTCTTTTAGTTGCTTGGGAATCGTCGTTTGAAGATGGGCATGTGAAACTCGAAAAAAATTTTCGGAGCGTAGGAACGGCTGCCGAAGGTCTGCGTAAAAAGGCCCCCCGGGCCAAAAGTTTCACCGTGCAAAATTCCCGATGGTGTTATTATGAAACTAGAATATATTTCGCAGGTTCTGAAAGTGATTGCGATCGTTAGACTCTTTTAGTTGCTTTGCAATCGTCGTTTGAAGATGGGCATGTGAAACTCGGAAAAAAATTTTGAGAGCGTAGGAACGGCTGCCGAAAGTCTGCGTAAAAAGGCCCCCCGGGCCAAAAGTTTCACCGTGCAAAATTCCCGATGGTGTTATTATGAAACTAGAATATATTTCGCAGATTCTGAAAGTGATTGCGATCGTTAGACTCTTTTAGTTGCTTTGGAATCGTCGTTTGAAGATGGGCATGTGAAACTCGGAAAAAAATTTTGAGAGCGTAGGAACGGCTGCCGAAAGTCTGCGTAAAAAGGCCCCCCGGGCCAAAAGTTTCACCGTGCAAAATTCCCGATGGTGTTATTATGAAACTAGAATATATTTCGCAGATTCTGAAAGTGATTGCGATCGTTAGACTCTTTTAGTTGCTTTGGATTCGTCGTTTGAAGATGGGCATGTGAAACTCGGAAAAAAATTTTGAGAGCCTCGGGACGGCTGCCGAAAGTCTGCGTAAAAAGGCCCCCCGGGCCAAAAGTTTCACCGTGCAAAATTCCCGATGGTGTTATTATGAAACTAGAATATATTTCGCAGGTTCTGAAAGTGATTGCGATCGTTAGACTCTTTTAGTTGCTTGGGAATCGTCGTTTGAAGATGGGCATGTGAAACTCGAAAAAAATTTTCGGAGCGTAGGAACGGCTGCCGAAGGTCTGCGTAAAAAGGCCCCCCGGGCCAAAAGTTTCACCGTGCAAAATTCCCGATGGTGTTATTATGAAACTAGAATATATTTCGCAGGTTCTGAAAGTGATTGCGATCGTTAGACTCTTTTAGTTGCTTTGCAATCGTCGTTTGAAGATGGGCATGTGAAACTCGGAAAAAAATTTTGAGAGCGTAGGAACGGCTGCCGAAAGTCTGCGTAAAAAGGCCCCCCGGGCCAAAAGTTTCACCGTGCAAAATTCCCGATGGTGTTATTATGAAACTAGAATATATTTCGCAGGTTCTGAAAGTGATTGCGATCGTTAGACTCTTTTAGTTGCTTGGGAATCGTCGTTTGAAGATGGGCATGTGAAACTCGAAAAAAATTTTCGGAGCGTAGGAACGGCTGCCGAAGGTCTGCGTAAAAAGGCCCCCCGGGCCAAAAGTTTCACCGTGCAAAATTCCCGATGGTGTTATTATGAAACTAGAATATATTTCGCAGGTTCTGAAAGTGATTGCGATCGTTAGACTCTTTTAGTTGCTTTGCAATCGTCGTTTGAAGATGGGCATGTGAAACTCGGAAAAAAATTTTGAGAGCGTAGGAACGGCTGCCGAAAGTCTGCGTAAAAAGGCCCCCCGGGCCAAAAGTTTCACCGTGCAAAATTCCCGATGGTGTTATTATGAAACTAGAATATATTTCGCAGATTCTGAAAGTGATTGCGATCGTTAGACTCTTTTAGTTGCTTTGGAATCGTCGTTTGAAGATGGGCATGTGAAACTCGGAAAAAAATTTTGAGAGCGTAGGAACGGCTGCCGAAAGTCTGCGTAAAAAGGCCCCCCGGGATAAAAGTTTCACCGTGCAAAATTCCCGATGGTGTTATTATGAAACTAGAATATATTTCGCAGATTCTGAAAGTGATTGCGATCGTTAGACTCTTTTAGTTGCTTTGGAATCGTCGTTTGAAGATGGGCATGTGAAACTCGGAAAAAAATTTTGAGAGCGTAGGAACGGCTGCCGAAGGTCTGCGTAAAAAGGCCCCCCGGGCCAAATGTTTCACCGTGCAAAATTCCCGATGGTGTTATTATGAAACTAGAATATATTTCGCAGATTCTGAAAGTGATTGCGATCGTTAGACTCTTTTAGTTGCTTTGGAATCGTCGTTTGAAGATGGGCATGTGAAACTCGAAAAAAAATTTTGAGAGCGTAGGAACGGCTGCCGAAGGTCTGAGTAAAAAGGCCCCCCGGGCCAAATGTTTCACCGTGCAAAATTCCCGATGGTGGTATTATGAAACTAGAATATATTTCGCAGATTCTGAAAGTGATTGCGATCGTTAGACTCTTTTAGTTGCTTTGGAATCGTCGTTTGAAGATGGGCATGTGAAACTCGAAAAAAAATTTTGAGAGCGTAGGAACGGCTGCCGAAGGTCTGCGTAAAAAGGCCCCCCGGGCCAAATGTTTCACCGTGCAAAATTCCCGATGGTGTTATTATGAAACTAGAATATATTTCGCAGATTCTAAAAGTGATTGCGATCGTTAGACTCTTTTAGTTGCTTTGGAATCGTCGTTTGAAGATGGGCATGTGAAACTCAAAAAAAAATTTTGAGAGCGTAGGAACGGCTGCCGAAGGTCTGCGTAAAAAGGCCCCCCGGACCAAATGTTTCACCGTGCAAAATTCCCGATGGTGTTATTATGAAACTAGAATATATTTCGCAGATTCTGAAAGTGATTGCGATCGTTAGACTCTTTTAGTTGCTTTGCAATCGTCGTTTGAAGATGGGCATGTGAAACTCGGAAAAAAATTTTGAGAGCGTAGGAACGGCTGCCGAAAGTCTGCGTAAAAAGGCCCCCCGGGCCAAAAGTTTCACCGTGCAAAATTCCCGATGGTGTTATTATGAAACTAGAATATATTTCGCAGATTCTGAAAGTGATTGCGATCGTTAGACTCTTTTAGTTGCTTTGGAATCGTCGTTTGAAGATGGGCATGTGAAACTCGGAAAAAAATTTTGAGAGCGTAGGAACGGCTGCCGAAAGTCTGCGTAAAAAGGCCCCCCGGGCCAAAAGTTTCACCGTGCAAAATTCCCGATGGTGTTATTATGAAACTAGAATATATTTCGCAGATTCTGAAAGTGATTGCGATCGTTAGACTCTTTTAGTTGCTTTGGAATCGTCGTTTGAAGATGGGCATGTGAAACTCGGAAAAAAATTTTGAGAGCGTAGGAACGGCTGCCGAAAGTCTGCGTAAAAAGACCCCCCGGGATAAAAGTTTCCCCGTGCAAAATTCCCGATGTTGTTATTATGAAACTAGAATATATTTCGCAGATTCTGAAAGTGATTGCGATCGTTAGACTCTTTTAGTTGCTTTGGAATCGTCGTTTGAAGATGGGCATGTGAAACTCGGAAAAAAATTTTGAGAGCGTAGGAACGGCTGCCGAAGGTCTGCGTAAAAAGGCCCCCCGGGCCAAATGTTTCACCGTGCAAAATTCCCGATGGTGTTATTATGAAACTAGAATATATTTCGCAGATTCTGAAAGTGATTGCGATCGTTAGACTCTTTTAGTTGCTTTGGAATCGTCGTTTGAAGATGGGCATGTGAAACTCGAAAAAAAATTTTGAGAGCGTAGGAACGGCTGCCGAAGGTCTGCGTAAAAAGGCCCCCCGGGCCAAATGTTTCACCGTGCAAAATTCCCGATGGTGGTATTATGAAACTAGAATATATTTCGCAGATTCTGAAAGTGATTGCGATCGTTAGACTCTTTTAGTTGCTTTGGAATCGTCGTTTGAAGATGGGCATGTGAAACTCGAAAAAAAATTTTGAGAGCGTAGGAACGGCTGCCGAAGGTCTGCGTAAAAAGGCCCCCCGGGCCAAATGTTTCACCGTGCAAAATTCCCGATGGTGTTATTATGAAACTAGAATATATTTCGCAGATTCTGAAAGTGATTGCGATCGTTAGACTCTTTTAGTTGCTTTGCAATCGTCGTTTGAAGATGGGCATGTGAAACTCGGAAAAAAATTTTGAGAGCGTAGGAACGGCTGCCGAAAGTCTGCGTAAAAAGGCCCCCCGGGCCAAAAGTTTCACCGTGCAAAATTCCCGATGGTGTTATTATGAAAGTAGAATATATTTCGCAGATTCTGAAAGTGATTGCGATCGTTAGACTCTTTTAGTTGCTTTGGAATCGTCGTTTGAAGATGGGCATGTGAAACTCGGAAAAAAATTTTGAGAGCGTAGGAACGGCTGCCGAAAGTCTGCGTAAAAAGGCCCCCCGGGCCAAAAGTTTCACCGTGCAAAATTCCCGATGGTGTTATTATGAAACTAGAATATATTTCGCAGATTCTGAAAGTGATTGCGATCGTTAGACTCTTTTAGTTGCTTTGGAATCGTCGTTTGAAGATGGGCATGTGAAACTCGGAAAAAAATTTTGAGAGCGTAGGAACGGCTGCCGAAAGTCTGCGTAAAAAGACCCCCCGGGATAAAAGATTCCCCGTGCAAAATTCCCGATGTTGTTATTATGAAACTAGAATATATTTCGCAGATTCTGAAAGTGATTGCGATCGTTAGACTCTTTTAGTTGCTTTGGAATCGTCGTTTGAAGATGGGCATGTGAAACTCGGAAAAAAATTTTGAGAGCGTAGGAACGGCTGCCGAAGGTCTGCGTAAAAAGGCCCCCCGGGCCAAATGTTTCACCGTGCAAAATTCCCGATGGTGTTATTATGAAACTAGAATATATTTCGCAGATTCTGAAAGTGATTGCGATCGTTAGACTCTTTTAGTTGCTTTGGAATCGTCGTTTGAAGATGGGCATGTGAAACTCGAAAAAAAATTTTGAGAGCGTAGGAACGGCTGCCGAAGGTCTGCGTAAAAAGGCCCCCCGGGCCAAATGTTTCACCGTGCAAAATTCCCGATGGTGGTATTATGAAACTAGAATATATTTCGCAGATTCTGAAAGTGATTGCGATCGTTAGACTCTTTTAGTTGCTTTGGAATCGTCGTTTGAAGATGGGCATGTGAAACTCGAAAAAAAATTTTGAGAGCGTAGGAACGGCTGCCGAAGGTCTGCGTAAAAAGGCCCCCCGGGCCAAATGTTTCACCGTGCAAAATTCCCGATGGTGTTATTATGAAACTAGAATATATTTCGCAGATTCTGAAAGTGATTGCGATCGTTAGACTCTTTTAGTTGCTTTGCAATCGTCGTTTGAAGATGGGCATGTGAAACTCGGAAAAAAATTTTGAGAGCGTAGGAACGGCTGCCGAAAGTCTGCGTAAAAAGGCCCCCCGGGCCAAAAGTTTCACCGTGCAAAATTCCCGATGGTGTTATTATGAAACTAGAATATATTTCGCAGATTCTGAAAGTGATTGCGATCGTTAGACTCTTTTAGTTGCTTTGGAATCGTCGTTTGAAGATGGGCATGTGAAACTCGGAAAAAAATTTTGAGAGCGTAGGAACGGCTGCCGAAAGTCTGCGTAAAAAGGCCCCCCGGGCCAAAAGTTCACCGTGCAAAATTCCCGATGGTGTTATTATGAAACTAGAATATATTTTGCAGATTCTGAAAGTGATTGCGATCGTTAGACTCTTTTAGTTGCTTTGGAATCGTCGTTTGAAGATGGGCATGTGAAACTCGGAAAAAAATTTTGAGAGCGTAGGAACGGCTGCCGAAAGTCTGCATAAAAAGGCCCCCCGGGCCAAAGGTTTCACCGTGCAAAATTCCCGATGGTGTTATTATGAAACTAGAATATACTTCGCAGATTATGAAAGTGATTGCGATCGTTAGACTCTTTTAGTTGCTTTGGAATCGTCGTTTGAAGATGGGCATGTGAAACTCAAAAAAAAATTTTGAGAGCGTAGGAACGGCTGCCGAAGGTCTGCGTAAAAAGGCCCCCCGGGCCAAATGTTTCACCGTGCAAAATTCCAGATGGTGTTATTATGAAACTAGAATATATTTCGCAGATTCTGAAAGTGATTGCGATCGTTAGACTCTTTTAGTTGCTTTGCAATCGTCGTTTGAAGATGGGCATGTGAAACTCGGAAAAAAATTTTGAGAGCGTAGGAACGGCTGCCGAAAGTCTGCGTAAAAAGGCCCCCCGGGCCAAAAGTTTCACCGTGCAAAATTCCCGATGGTGTTATTATGAAACTAGAATATATTTCGCAGATTCTGAAAGTGATTGCGATCGTTAGACTCTTTTAGTTGCTTTGGAATCGTCGTTTGAAGATGGGCATGTGAAACTCGGAAAAAAATTTTGAGAGCGTAGGAACGGCTGCCGAAAGTCTGCGTAAAAAGGCCCCCCGGGCCAAAAGTTTCACCGTGCAAAATTCCCGATGGTGTTATTATGAAACTAGAATATATTTCGCAGATTCTGAAAGTGATTGCGATCGTTAGACTCTTTTAGTTGCTTTGGAATCGTCGTTTGAAGATGGGCATGTGAAACTCGGAAAAAAATTTTGAGAGCGTAGGAACGGCTGCCGAAAGTCTGCGTAAAAAGGCCCCCCGGGCCAAAAGTTTCACCGTGCAAAATTCCCGATGGTGTTATTATGAAACTAGAATATATTTCGCAGATTCTGAAAGTGATTGCGATCGTTAGACTCTTTTAGTTGCTTTGGAATCGTCGTTTGAAGATGGGCATGTGAAACTCGGAAAAAAATTTTGAGAGCGTAGGAACGGCTGCCGAAGGTCTGCGTAAAAAGGCCCCCCGGGCCAAATGTTTCACCGTGCAAAATTCCCGATGGTGTTATTATGAAACTAGAATATATTTCGCAGATTCTGAAAGTGATTGCGATCGTTAGACTCTTTTAGTTGCTTTGGAATCGTCGTTTGAAGATGGGCATGTGAAACTCGAAAAAAAATTTTGAAAGCGTAGGAACGGCTGCCGAAGGTCTGCGTAAAAAGGCCCCCCGGGCCAAATGTTTCACCGTGCAAAATTCCCGATGGTGTTATTATGAATCTAGAATATATTTCGCAGATTCTGAAAGTGATTGCGATCGTTAGACTCTTTTAGTTGCTTTGCAATCGTCGTTTAAAGATGGGCATGTGAAACTCGGAAAAAAATTTTGAGAGCGTAGGAACGGCTGCCGAAAGTCTGCGTAAAAAGGCCCCCCGCGCCAAAAGTTTCACCGTGCAAAATTCCCGATGGTGTTATTATGAAACTAGAATATATTTCGCAAATTCTGAAAGTGATTGCGATCGTTAGACTCTTTTAGTTGCTTTGGAATCGTCGTTTGAAGATGGGCATGTGAAACTCGGAAAAAAATTTTGAGAGCGTAGGAACGGCTGCCGAAAGTCTGCGTAAAAAGGCCCCCCGGGCCAAAAGTTTCACCGTGCAAAATTCCCGATGGTGTTATTATGAAACTAGAATATATTTCGCAGATTCTGAAAGTGATTGCGATCGTTAGACTCTTTTAGTTGCTTTGGAATCGTCGTTTGAAGATGGGCATGTGAAACTCGGAAAAAAATTTTGAGAGCGTAGGAACGGCTGCCGAAAGTCTGCGTAAAAAGGCCCCCCGGGCCAAAAGTTTCACCGTGCAAAATTCCCGATGGTGTTATTATGAAACTAGAATATATTTCGCAGATTCTGAAAGTGATTGCGATCGTTAGACTCTTTTAGTTGCTTTGGAATCGTCGTTTGAATATGGGCATGTGAAACTCGGAAAAAAATTTTGAGAGCGTAGGAACGGCTGCCGAAAGTCTGCGTAAAAAGGCCCCCCGGGCCAAAAGTTTCACCGTGCAAAATTCCCGATGGTGTTATTATGAAACTAGAATATATTTCGCAGATTCTGAAAGTGATTGCGATCGTTAGACTCTTTTAGTTGCTTTGGAATCGTCGTTTGAAGATGGGCATGTGAAACTCGGAAAAAAATTTTGAGAGCGTAGGAACGGCTGCCGAAGGTCTGCGTAAAAAGGCCCCCCGGGCCAAATGTTTCACCGTGCAAAATTCCCGATGGTGTTATTATGAAACTAGAATATATTTCGCAGATTCTGAAAGTGATTGCGATCGTTAGACTCTTTTAGTTGCTTTGGAATCGTCGTTTGAAGATGGGCATGTGAAACTCGAAAAAAAATTTTGAGAGCGTAGGAACGGCTGCCGAAGGTCTGCGTAAAAAGGCCCCCCGGGCCAAATGTTTCACCGTGCAAAATTCCCGATGGTGTTATTATGAAACTAGAATATATTTCGCAGATTCTGAAAGTGATTGCGATCGTTAGACTCTTTTAGTTGCTTTGCAATCGTCGTTTAAAGATGGGCATGTGAAACTCGGAAAAAATTTTTGAGAGCGTAGGAACGGCTGCCGAAAGTCTGCGTAAAAAGGCCCCCCGCGCCAAAAGTTTCACCGTGCAAAATTCACGATGGTGTTATTATGAAACTAGAATATATTTCGCAGATTCTGAAAGTGATTGCGATCGTTAGACTCTTTTAGTTGCTTTGGAATCGTCGTTTGAAGATGGGCATGTGAAACTCGGAAAAAAATTTTGAGAGCGTAGGAACGGCTGCCGAAAGTCTGCGTAAAAAGGCCCCCCGGGCCAAAAGTTTCACCGTGCAAAATTCCCGATGGTGTTATTATGAAACTAGAATATATTTCGCAGATTCTGAAAGTGATTGCGATCGTTAGACTCTTTTAGTTGCTTTGGAATCGTCGTTTGAAGATGGGCATGTGAAACTCGGAAAAAAATTTTGAGAGCGTAGGAACGGCTGCCGAAAGTCTGCGTAAAAAGGCCCCCCGCGCCAAAAGTTTCACCGTGCAAAATTCCCGATGGTGTTATTATGAAACTAGAATATATTTCGCAGATTCTGAAAGTGATTGCGATCGTTAGACTCTTTTAGTTGCTTTGGAATCGTCGTTTGAAGATGGGCATGTGAAACTCGGAAAAAAATTTTGAGAGCGTAGGAACGGCTGCCGAAAGTCTGCGTAAAAAGGCCCCCCGGGCCAAAAGTTTCACCGTGCAAAATTCCCGATGGTGTTATTATGAAACTAGAATATATTTCGCAGATTCTGAAAGTGATTGCGATCGTTAGACTCTTTTAGTTGCTTTGGAATCGTCGTTTGAAGATGGGCATGTGAAACTCGGAAAAAAATTTTGAGAGCGTAGGAACGGCTGCCGAAAGTCTGCGTAAAAATGCCCCCCGGGCCAAAAGTTTCACCGTGCAAAATTCCCGATGGTGTTATTATGAAACTAGAATATATTTCGCAGATTCTGAAAGTGATTGCGATCGTTAGACTCTTTTAGTTGCTTTGGATTCGTCGTTTGAAGATGGGCATGTGAAACTCGGAAAAAAATTTTGAGAGCGTAGGAACGGCTGCCGAAAGTCTGCGTAAAAAGGCCCCCCGGGCCAAAAGTTTCACCGTGCAAAATTCCCGATGGTGTTATTATGAAACTAGAATATATTTCGCAGATTCTGAAAGTGATTGCGATCGTTAGACTCTTTTAGTTGCTTTGGAATCGTCGTTTGAAGATGAGCATGTGAAACTCGGAAAAAAATTTTGAGAGCGTAGGAACGGCTGCCGAAAGTCTGCGTAAAAAGGCCCCCCGGGCCAAAAGTTTCACCGTGCAAAATTCCCGATGGTGTTATTATGAAACTAGAATATATTTCGCAGATTCTGAAAGTGATTGCGATCGTTAGACTCTTTTAGTTGCTTTGGAATCGTCGTTTGAAGATGGGCATGTGAAACTCGGAAAAAAATTTTGAGAGCGTAGGAACGGCTGCCGAAAGTCTGCGTAAAAAGGCCCCCCGGGATAAAAGTTTCACCGTGCAAAATTCCCGATGGTGTTATTATGAAACTAGAATATATTTCGCAGATTCTGAAAGTGATTGCGATCGTTAGACTCTTTTAGTTGCTTTGGAATCGTCGTTTGAAGATGGGCATGTGAAACTCGGAAAAAAATTTTGAGAGCGTAGGAACGGCTGCCGAAGGTCTGCGTAAAAAGGCCCCCCGGGCCAAATGTTTCACCGTGCAAAATTCCCGATGGTGTTATGAAACTAGAATATATTTCGCAGATTCTGAAAGTGATTGCGATCGTTAGACTCTTTTAGTTGCTTTGGAATCGTCGTTTGAAGATGGGCATGTGAAACTCGAAAAAAAATTTTGAGAGCGTAGGAACGGCTGCCGAAGGTCAGCGTAAAAAGGCCCCCCGGGCCAAATGTTTCACCGTGCAAAATTCCCGATGGTGGTATTATGAAACTAGAATATATTTCGCAGATTCTGAAAGTGATTGCGATCGTTAGACTCTTTTAGTTGCTTTGGAATCGTCGTTTGAAGATGGGCATGTGAAACTCGAAAAAAAATTTTGAGAGCGTAGGAACGGCTGCCGAAGGTCTGCGTAAAAAGGCCCCCCGGGCCAAATGTTTCACCGTGCAAAATTCCCGATGGTGTTATTATGAAACTAGAATATATTTCGCAGATTCTAAAAGTGATTGCGATCGTTAGACTCTTTTAGTTGCTTTGGAATCGTCGTTTGAAGATGGGCATGTGAAACTCAAAAAAAAATTTTGAGAGCGTAGGAACGGCTGCCGAAGGTCTGCGTAAAAAGGCCCCCCGGACCAAATGTTTCACCGTGCAAAATTCCCGATGGTGTTATTATGAAACTAGAATATATTTCGCAGATTCTGAAAGTGATTGCGATCGTTAGACTCTTTTAGTTGCTTTGCAATCGTCGTTTGAAGATGGGCATGTGAAACTCGGAAAAAAATTTTGAGAGCGTAGGAACGGCTGCCGAAAGTCTGCGTAAAAAGGCCCCCCGGGCCAAAAGTTTCACCGTGCAAAATTCCCGATGGTGTTATTATGAAACTAGAATATATTTCGCAGATTCTGAAAGTGATTGCGATCGTTAGACTCTTTTAGTTGCTTTGCAATCGTCGTTTGAAGATGGGCATGTGAAACTCGGAAAAAAATTTTGAGAGCGTAGGAACGGCTGCCGAAAGTCTGCGTAAAAAGGCCCCCCGGGATAAAAGTTTCCCCGTGCAAAATTCCCGATGTTGTTATTATGAAACTAGAATATATTTCGCAGATTCTGAAAGTGATTGCGATCGTTAGACTCTTTTAGTTGCTTTGGAATCGTCGTTTGAAGATGGGCATGTGAAACTCGGAAAAAAATTTTGAGAGCGTAGGAACGGCTGCCGAAGGTCTGCGTAAAAAGGCCCCCCGGGCCAAATGTTTCACCGTGCAAAATTCCCGATGGTGTTATTATGAAACTAGAATATATTTCGCAGATTCTGAAAGTGATTGCGATCGTTAGACTCTTTTAGTTGCTTTGGAATCGTCGTTTGAAGATGGGCATGTGAAACTCGAAAAAAAATTTTGAGAGCGTAGGAACGGCTGCCGAAGGTCTGCGTAAAAAGGCCCCCCGGGCCAAATGTTTCACCGTGCAAAATTCCCGATGGTGGTATTATGAAACTAGAATATATTTCGCAGATTCTGAAAGTGATTGCGATCGTTAGACTCTTTTAGTTGCTTTGGAATCGTCGTTTGAAGATGGGCATGTGAAACTCGAAAAAAAATTTTGAGAGCGTAGGAACGGCTGCCGAAGGTCTGCGTAAAAAGGCCCCCCGGGCCAAATGTTTCACCGTGCAAAATTCCCGATGGTGTTATTATGAAACTAGAATATATTTCGCAGATTCTGAAAGTGATTGCGATCGTTAGACTCTTTTAGTTGCTTTGCAATCGTCGTTTGAAGATGGGCATGTGAAACTCGGAAAAAAATTTTGAGAGCGTAGGAACGGCTGCCGAAAGTCTGCGTAAAAAGGCCCCCCGGGCCAAAAGTTTCACCGTGCAAAATTCCCGATGGTGTTATTATGAAACTAGAATATATTTCGCAGATTCTGAAAGTGATTGCGATCGTTAGACTCTTTTAGTTGCTTTGGAATCGTCGTTTGAAGATGGGCATGTGAAACTCGGAAAAAAATTTTGAGAGCGTAGGAACGGCTGCCGAAAGTCTGCGTAAAAAGGCCCCCCGGGCCAAAAGTTCACCGTGCAAAATTCCCGATGGTGTTATTATGAAACTAGAATATATTTCGCAGATTCTGAAAGTGATTGCGATCGTTAGACTCTTTTAGTTGCTTTGGAATCGTCGTTTGAAGATGGGCATGTGAAACTCGGAAAAAAATTTTGAGAGCGTAGGAACGGCTGCCGAAAGTCTGCGTAAAATGGCCCCCCGGGCCAAAAGTTTCACCGTGCAAAATTCCCGATGGTGTTATTATGAAACTAGAATATATTTCGCAGATTCTAAAAGTGATTGCGATCGTTAGACTCTTTTAGTTGCTTTGGAATCGTCGTTTGAAGATGGGCATGTGAAACTCGAAAAAAAATTTTGAGAGCGTAGGAACGGCTGCCGAAGGTCTGCGTAAAAAGGCCCCCCGGGCCAAATGTTTCACCGCTCAAAATTCCCGATGGTGTTATTATGAAACTAGAATATATTTCGCAGATTCTGAAAGTGATTGCGATCGTTAGACTCTTTTAGTTGCTTTGGAATCGTCGTTTGAAGATGGGCATGTGAAACTCGGAAAAAAATTTTTAGAGCGTAGGAACGGCTGCCGAAAGTCTGCGTAAAAAGGCCCCCCGGGCCAAAAGTTTCACCGTGCAAAATTCCCGATGATGTTATTATGAAACTAGAATATATTTCGCAGATTCTGAAAGTGATTGCGATCGTTAGACTCTTTTAGTTGCTTTGGAATCGTCGTTTGAAGATGGGCATGTGAAACTCGGAAAAAAATTTTGAGAGCGTAGGAACGGCTGCCGAAAGTCTGCATAAAAAGGCCCCCCGGGCCAAAGGTTTCACCGTGCAAAATTCCCGATGGTGTTATTATGAAACTAGAATATACTTCGCAGATTATGAAAGTGATTGCGATCGTTAGACTCTTTTAGTTGCTTTGGAATCGTCGTTTGAAGATGGGCATGTGAAACTCAAAAAAAAATTTTGAGAGCGTAGGAACGGCTGCCGAAGGTCTGCGTAAAAAGGCCCCCCGGGCCAAATGTTTCACCGTGCAAAATTCCAGATGGTGTTATTATGAAACTAGAATATATTTCGCAGATTCTGAAAGTGATTGCGATCGTTAGACTCTTTTAGTTGCTTTGCAATCGTCGTTTGAAGATGGGCATGTGAAACTCGGAAAAAAATTTTGAGAGCGTAGGAACGGCTGCCGAAAGTCTGCGTAAAAAGGCCCCCCGGGCCAAAAGTTTCACCGTGCAAAATTCCCGATGGTGTTATTATGAAACTAGAATATATTTCGCAGATTCTGAAAGTGATTGCGATCGTTAGACTCTTTTAGTTGCTTTGGAATCGTCGTTTGAATATGGGCATGTGAAACTCGGAAAAAAATTTTGAGAGCGTAGGAACGGCTGTCGAAAGTCTGCGTAAAAAGGCCCCCCGGGCCAAAAGTTTCACCGTGCAAAATTCCCGATGGTGTTATTATGAAACTAGAATATATTTCGCAGATTCTGAAAGTGATTGCGATCGTTAGACTCTTTTAGTTGCTTTGGAATCGTCGTTTGAAGATGGGCATGTGAAACTCGGAAAAAAATTTTGAGAGCGTAGGAACGGCTGCCGAAGGTCTGCGTAAAAAGGCCCCCCGGGCCAAATGTTTCACCGTGCAAAATTCCCGATGGTGTTATTATGAAACTAGAATATATTTCGCAGATTCTGAAAGTGATTGCGATCGTTAGACTCTTTTAGTTGCTTTGGAATCGTCGTTTGAAGATGGGCATGTGAAACTCGAAAAAAATTTTTGAGAGCGTAGGAACGGCTGCCGAATGTCTGCGTAAAAAGGCCCCCCGGGCCAAATGTTTCACCGTGCAAAATTCCCGATGGTGTTATTATGAAACTAGAATATATTTCGCAGATTCTGAAAGTGATTGCGATCGTTAGACTCTTTTAGTTGCTTTGCAATCGTCGTTTAAAGATGGGCATGTGAAACTCGGAAAAAAATTTTGAGAGCGTAGGAACGGCTGCCGAAAGTCTGCGTAAAAAGGCCCCCCGCGCCAAAAGTTTCACCGTGCAAAATTCCCGATGGTGTTATTATGAAACTAGAATATATTTCGCAGATTCTGAAAGTGATTGCGATCGTTAGACTCTTTTAGTTGCTTTGGAATCGTCGTTTGAAGATGGGCATGTGAAACTCGGAAAAAAATTTTGAGAGCGTAGGAACGGCTGCCGAAAGTCTGCGTAAAAAGGCCCCCCGGGCCAAAAGTTTCACCGTGCAAAATTCCCGATGGTGTTATTATGAAACTAGAATATATTTCGCAGATTCTGAAAGTGATTGCGATCGTTAGACTCTTTTAGTTGCTTTGGAATCGTCGTTTGAAGATGGGCATGTGAAACTCGGAAAAAAATTTTGAGAGCGTAGGAAAGGCTGCCGAAAGTCTGCGTAAAAAGGCCCCCCGCGCCAAAAGTTTCACCGTGCAAAATTCCCGATGGTGTTATTATGAAACTAGAATATATTTCGCAGATTCTGAAAGTGATTGCGATCGTTAGACTCTTTTAGTTGCTTTGGAATCGTCGTTTGAAGATGGGCATGTGAAACTCGGAAAAAAATTTTGAGAGCGTAGGAACGGCTGCCGAAAGTCTGCGTAAAAAGGCCCCCCGGGCCAAAAGTTTCACCGTGCAAAATTCCCGATGGTGTTATTATGAAACTAGAATATATTTCGCAGATTCTGAAAGTGATTGCGATCGTTAGACTCTTTTAGTTGCTTTGGAATCGTCGTTTGAAGATGGGCATGTGAAACTCGGAAAAAAATTTTGAGAGCGTAGGAACGGCTGCCGAAAGTCTGCGTAAAAATGCCCCCCGGGCCAAAAGTTTCACCGTGCAAAATTCCCGATGGTGTTATTATGAAACTAGAATATATTTCGCAGATTCTGAAAGTGATTGCGATCGTTAGACTCTTTTAGTTGCTTTGGAATCGTCGTTTGAAGATGGGCATGTGAAACTCGGAAAAAAATTTTGAGAGCGTAGGAACGGCTGCCGAAGGTCTGCGTAAAAAGGCCCCCCGGGCCAAATGTTTCACCGTGCAAAATTCCCGATGGTGTTATTATGAAACTAGAATATATTTCGCATATTCTGAAAGTGATTGCGATCGTTAGACTCTTTTAGTTGCTTTGGAATCGTCGTTTGAAGATGGGCATGTGAAACTCGAAAAAAAATTTTGAGAACGTAGGAACGGCTGCCGAAGGTCTGCGTAAAAAGGCCCCCCGGGCCAAATGTTTCACCGTGCAAAATTCCCGATGGTGTTATTATGAAACTAGAATATATTTCGCAGATTCTGAAAGTGATTGCGATCGTTAGACTCTTTTAGTTGCTTTGGAATCGTCGTTTGAAGATGGGCATGTGAAACTCGGAAAAAAATTTTGAGAGCGTAGGAACGGCTGCCGAAGGTCTGCGTAAAAAGGCCCCCCGGGCCAAATGTTTCACCGTGCAAAATTCCCGATGGTGTTATTATGAAACTAGAATATATTTCGCAGATTCTGAAAGTGATTGCGATCGTTAGACTCTTTTAGTTGCTTTGGAATCGTCCTTTGAAGATGGGCATGTGAAACTCGGAAAAAAATTTTGAGAGCGTAGGAACGGCTGCCGAAAGTCTGCGTAAAAAAGCCCCCCGGGCCAAAAGTTTCACCGTGCAAAATTCCCGATGGTGTTATTATGAAACTAGAATATATTTCGCAGATTCTGAAAGTGATTGCGATCGTTAGACTCTTTTAGTTGCTTTGGAATCGTCGTTTGAAGATGGGCATGTGAAACTCGGAAAAAAATTTTGAGAGCGTAGGAACGGCTGCCGAAAGTCTGCGTAAAAAAGCCCCCCGGGCCAAAAGTTTCACCGTGCAAAATTCCCGATGGTGTTATTATGAAACTAGAATATATTTCGCAGATTCTGAAAGTGATTGCGATCGTTAGACTCTTTTAGTTGCTTTGCAATCGTCGTTTGAAGATGGGCATGTGAAACTCGGAAAAAAATTTTGAGAGCGTAGGAACGGCTGCCGAAAGTCTGCGTAAAAAGGCCCCCCGGGCCAAAAGTTTCACCGTGCAAAATTCCCGATGGTGTTATTATGAAACTAGAATATATTTCGCAGATTCTGAAAGTGATTGCGATCGTTAGACTCTTTTAGTTGCTTTGGAATCGTCCTTTGAAGATGGGCATGTGAAACTCGGAAAAAAATTTTGAGAGCGTAGGAACGGCTGCCGAAAGTCTGCGTAAAAAGGCCCCCCGGGCCAAAAGTTTCACCGTGCAAAATTCCCGATCGTGTTATTATGAAACTAGAATATATTTCGCAGATTCTGAAAGTGATTGCGATCGTTAGACTCTTTTAGTTGCTTTGGAATCGTCGTTTGAAGATGGGCATGTGAAACTCGAAAAAAAATTTTGAGAGCGTAGGAACGGCTGCCGAAGGTCTGCGTAAAAAGGCCCCCCGGGCCAAATGTTTCACCGTGCAAAATTCCCGATGGTGTTATTATGAAACTAGAATATATTTCGCAGATTCTGAAAGTGATTGCGATCGTTAGACTCTTTTAGTTGCTTTGGAATCGTCGTTTGAAGATGGGCATGTGAAACTCGGAAAAAAATTTTGAGAGCGTAGGAACGGCTGCCGAAGGTCTGCGTAAAAAGGCCCCCCGGGCCAAATGTTTCACCGTGCAAAATTCCCGATGGTGTTATTATGAAACTAGAATATATTTCGCATATTCTGAAAGTGATTGCGATCGTTAGACTCTTTTAGTTGCTTTGGAATCGTCGTTTGAAGATGGGCATGTGAAACTCGAAAAAAAATTTTGAGAGCGTAGGAACGGCTGCCGAAGGTCTGCGTAAAAAGGCCCCCCGGGCCAAATGTTTCACCGTGCAAAATTCCCGATGGTGTTATTATGAAACTAGAATATATTTCGCAGATTCTGAAAGTGATTGCGATCGTTAGACTCTTTTAGTTGCTTTGGAATCGTCGTTTGAAGATGGGCATGTGAAACTCGGAAAAAAATTTTGAGAGCGTAGGAACGGCTGCCGAAAGTCTGCGTAAAAAAGCCCCCCGGGCCAAAAGTTTCACCGTGCAAAATTCCCGATGGTGTTATTATGAAACTAGAATATATTTCGCAGATTCTGAAAGTGATTGCGATCGTTAGACTCTTTTAGTTGCTTTGCAATCGTCGTTTGAAGATGGGCATGTGAAACTCGGAAAAAAATTTTGAGAGCGTAGGAACGGCTGCCGAAAGTCTGCGTAAAAAGGCCCCCCGGGCCAAAAGTTTCACCGTGCAAAATTCCGGATGGTGTTATTATGAAACTAGAATATATTTCGCAGATTCTGAAAGTGATTGCGATCGTTAGACTCTTTTAGTTGCTTTGGAATCGTCGTTTGAAGATGGGCATGTGAAACTCGGAAAAAAATTTTGAGAGCGTAGGAACGGCTGCCGAAAGTCTGCGTAAAAAGGCCCCCCGGGCCAAAAGTTTCACCGTGCAAAATTCCCGATGGTGTTATTATGAAACTAGAATATATTTCGCAGATTCTGAAAGTGATTGCGATCGTTAGACTCTTTTAGTTGCTTTGGAATCGTCGTTTGAAGATGGGCATGTGAAACAAACTCGAAAAAAAATTTTGAGAGCGTAGGAACGGCTGCCGAAGGTCTGCGTAAAAAGGCCCCCCGGGCCAAATGTTTCACCGTGCAAAATTCCCGATGGTGTTATTATGAAACTAGAATATATTTCGCAGATTCTGAAAGTGATTGCGATCGTTAGACTCTTTTAGTTGCTTTGCAATCGTCGTTTGAAGATGGGCATGTGAAACTCGGAAAAAAATTTTGAGAGCGTAGGAACGGCTGCCGAAAGTCTGCGTAAAAAGGCCCCCCGGGCCAAAAGTTTCACCGTGCAAAATTCCCGATGGTGTTATTATGAAACTAGAATATATTTCGCAGATTCTGAAAGTGATTGCGATCGTTAGACTCTTTTAGTTGCTTTGGAATCGTCGTTTGAAGATGGGCATGTGAAACTCGGAAAAAAATTTTGAGAGCGTAGGAACGGCTGCCGAAAGTCTGCGTAAAAAGGCCCCCCGGGCCAAATGTTTCACCGTGCAAAATTCCCGATGGTGTTATTATGAAACTAGAATATATTTCGCAGATTCGGAAAGTGATTGCGATCGTTAGACTCTTTTAGTTGCTTTGCAATCGTCGTTTGAAGATGGGCATGTGAAACTCGGAAAAAAATTTTGAGAGCGTAGGAACGGCTGCCGAAAGTCTGCGTAAAAAGGCCCCCCGGGCCAAAAGTTTCACCGTGCAAAATTCCCGATGGTGTTATTATGAAACTAGAATATATTTCGCAGATTCTGAAAGTGATTGCGATCGTTAGACTCTTTTAGTTGCTTTGGAATCGTCGTTTGAAGATGGGCATGTGAAACTCGGAAAAAAATTTTGAGAGCGTAGGAACGGCTGCCGAAAGTCTGCGTAAAAAGGCCCCCCGGGCCAAAAGTTTCACCGTGCAAAATTCCCGATGGTGTTATTATGAAACTAGAATATATTTCGCAGATTCTGAAAGTGATTGCGATCGCTAGACTCTTTTAGTTGCTTTGGAATCGTCATTTGAAGATGGGCATGTGAAACTCGAAAAAAAATTTTGAGAGCGTAGGAACGGCTGCCGAAGGTCTGCGTAAAAAGGCCCCCCGGGCCAAATGTTTCACCGTGCAAAATTCCCGATGGTGGTATTATGAAACTAGAATATATTTCGCAGATTCTGAAAGTGATTGCGATCGTTAGACTCTTTTAGTTGCTTTGGAATCGTCGTTTGAAGATGGGCATGTGAAACTCGAAAAAAAATTTTGAGAGCGTAGGAACGGCTGCCGAAGGTCTGCGTAAAAAGGCCCCCCGGGCCAAATGTTTCACCGTGCAAAATTCTCGATGGTGTTATTATGAAACTAGAATATATTTCGCAGATTCTGAAAGTGATTGCGATCGTTAGACTCTTTTAGTTGCTTTGCAATCGTCGTTTGAAGATGGGCATGTGAAACTCGGAAAAAAATTTTGAGAGCGTAGGAACGGCTGCCGAAAGTCTGCGTAAAAAGGCCCCCCGGGCCAAAAGTTTCACCGTGCAAAATTCCCGATGGTGTTATTATGAAACTAGAATATATTTCGCAGATTCTGAAAGTGATTGCGATCGTTAGACTCTTTTAGTTGCTTTGGAATCGTCGTTTGAAGATGGGCATGTGAAACTCGGAAAAAAATTTTGAGAGCGTAGGAACGGCTGCCGAAAGTCTGCGTAAAAAGGCCCCCCGGGCCAAAAGTTCACCGTGCAAAATTCCCGATGGTGTTATTATGAAACTAGAATATATTTCGCAGATTCTGAAAGTGATTGCGATCGTTAGACTCTTTTAGTTGCTTTGGAATCGTCGTTTGAAGATGGGCATGTGAAACTCGGAAAAAAATTTTGAGAGCGTAGGAACGGCTGCCGAAAGTCTGCGTAAATTGGCCCCCCGGGCCAAAAGTTTCACCGTGCAAAATTCCCGATGGTGTTATTATGAAACTAGAATATATTTCGCAGATTCTGAAAGTGATTGCGATCGTTAGACTCTTTTAGTTGCTTTGGAATCGTCGTTTGAAGATGGGCATGTGAAACTCGGAAAAAAATTTTGAGAGCGTAGGAACGGCTGCCGAAAGTCTGCGTAAAAAGGCCCCCCGGGCCAAAAGTTTCACCGTGCAAAATTCCCGATGGTGTTATTATGAAACTAGAATATATTTCGCAGATTCTGAAAGTGATTGCGATCGCTAGACTCTTTTAGTTGCTTTGGAATCGTCATTTGAAGATGGGCATGTGAAACTCGAAAAAAAATTTTGAGAGCGTAGGAACGGCTGCCGAAGGTCTGCGTAAAAAGGCCCCCCGGGCCAAATGTTTCACCGTGCAAAATTCCCGATGGTGGTATTATGAAACTAGAATATATTTCGCAGATTCTGAAAGTGATTGCGATCGTTAGACTCTTTTAGTTGCTTTGGAATCGTCGTTTGAAGATGGGCATGTGAAACTCGAAAAAAAATTTTGAGAGCGTAGGAACGGCTGCCGAAGGTCTGCGTAAAAAGGCCCCCCGGGCCAAATGTTTCACCGTGCAAAATTCTCGATGGTGTTATTATGAAACTAGAATATATTTCGCAGATTCTGAAAGTGATTGCGATCGTTAGACTCTTTTAGTTGCTTTGCAATCGTCGTTTGAAGATGGGCATGTGAAACTCGGAAAAAAATTTTGAGAGCGTAGGAACGGCTGCCGAAAGTCTGCGTAAAAAGGCCCCCCGGGCCAAAAGTTTCACCGTGCAAAATTCCCGATGGTGTTATTATGAAACTAGAATATATTTCGCAGATTCTGAAAGTGATTGCGATCGTTAGACTCTTTTAGTTGCTTTGGAATCGTCGTTTGAAGATGGGCATGTGAAACTCGGAAAAAAATTTTGAGAGCGTAGGAACGGCTGCCGAAAGTCTGCGTAAAAAGGCCCCCCGGGCCAAAAGTTCACCGTGCAAAATTCCCGATGGTGTTATTATGAAACTAGAATATATTTCGCAGATTCTGAAAGTGATTGCGATCGTTAGACTCTTTTAGTTGCTTTGGAATCGTCGTTTGAAGATGGGCATGTGAAACTCGGAAAAAAATTTTGAGAGCGTAGGAACGGCTGCCGAAAGTCTGCGTAAAATGGCCCCCCGGGCCAAAAGTTTCACCGTGCAAAATTCCCGATGGTGTTATTATGAAACTAGAATATATTTCGCAGATTCTAAAAGTGATTGCGATCGTTAGACTCTTTTAGTTGCTTTGGAATCGTCGTTTGAAGATGGGCATGTGAAACTCGAAAAAAAATTTTGAGAGCGTAGGAACGGCTGCCGAAGGTCTGCGTAAAAAGGCCCCCCGGGCCAAATGTTTCACCGCTCAAAATTCCCGATGGTGTTATTATGAAACTAGAATATATTTCTGGAACATATGTTATGTCAATGATTTTTTGTCCTGCCAATTGATTGGTATCTTGGCGGTCTAGATATGTACTTAGGCATGGCCATCCTACAGCATTTTCTCCATTTTGCATTAATCCTAAATACATGTTTAAATGTCCTCTCAAACCAAACTGATGTATAGGTACCGAAGTTTTAAAAGCATCCTCAGAATTTGGGTAACCATAAAAATACTCTTGTAATCCCGAAATACTGGTTTCATCAATATATACAGCTTTGCTAGGTCGCATGGGTTCGGTTGAAGGAATTGTTGTGTACTTAATATTAACTACATCCAGTTTTTTATTTAATCCAGTGCCCCAAACAACATCGTTACTTTGATTCAAAGCAGCTAACGAGGAAGAAGATGAGTTAGCTTCAAATGCTTGTCGTTGATTACGGAAGTACACCTTCACGTTCATAGCTTTGACAGTAGCAGTCAGAGGCAATGTATTAAACTCCGTAGGTGTCATATAAAAACATGGAAACTCCCAAGGTATATACATTAGTGAGGTACCCATCCAGTATTCAAATTTATTACCTTCAGTTGCGTGATATGGTTTCCACTCGAAACCGTATGTTTCGAAACGGTGCACTTTCTTAAACGTAATCACTCCTGGTCTTCTTAGCTGTAACGGACGTCCTATCCTTTCTGCTCCGGTGTTTGCCATAGTACTGGCTGTACCAGGTAACGTCGTTTGTTCATTACTAGCACCTTGCTGTGTTGGATTAGGCATTGCTTTATTTGGTGGTGCTATGTCTGTATCGGCGGGTCGTTTCTGTCCTCTAGGAGCAGTAGGTGGAATTTCATCAGGTGAGGACTGCACGGCTGTTTCTGGTACTTCTTGGGTCTCAGGAATTTCAGAAGGGCTGTCAACAGGTTGACTCTCTGGAACTACAGTTGGGTCGTTTTCTGGAATAGAACGTTTTTCTTCAGATTTAGGATAACAATTAAATTCACTATAAAAATAATTTAAATATCTTAACACTTCAGAATCATATTTATATTTTTCAGGCAATTCATCAACATATAATCCTCTTAAATTATAGCCATCGCTAGCTATTACATCATGACCAAATCGAGCATTCCTATCAAAACGTGAAAAATCACAAGACCCAGAAGTACCAGGTTGTTCACTTACCGGTGGGAGGGGTGGAGGCAGTTGATGTGGCTGCAGAGGTTGATCCGCCATCAAAAGAATCTGGAAGTAAAGAAGGATGAACTAAATCAATAGGTGGTGACAATCCACGTCTAACATATGATAATAACCATTGTTCTACAGCATAACGTTTTTGTCCTTCGTGCATTGATGCCCATTTAGTGTTATTCTCCCATGGTGGAGCTTTAGGACTTTTTGTTTTCTTAGGCACTATATAATAAAAAACAGAAAAATATATAAATATAATTACCTTTCACATTAATAGAAGGATACAAAGGCTGACCAATAGTCTTTTCAAAAGATGATTTTACTTGTAATCCAATCTGTCCGATATTTCCTTGTATACCGCCGGCTTCTTTAAACTTTTTTATGGCGGTTTTATCAGCGTTCTGCACATCTTCTAAAGCATCTTGTTTCCTTTTATACGTCTTCTTGGCGATTTTGTCGTATTCAATGTCGTGCTCTTTTGCTGCTGCATCGGCTGCTGAACGTGGTGCATCAATACGTATAGGGTTGCCAGGTCCTATGTAATCTGAGTTCGGTAATACAAAACCTTTCTTACGAGTTCTGTCTGTCAATGCTTTTATTCCATATCCAACACCTGCTACTGTCAGACCCCCGGCTACTGCTGCAACTGTTAAACCAACGCTGTCGACAGCGGCTTCACCGGTCGCTGCTGCTGCTGCTGCAGTATTTGCCCCTAACAATGGTGTGCTTTCTACAGGCTCAGGAATATCTATTAGTGTATCGGACGTAGAGAGGTCTATTTCGGTAAATGTTGTTTCATCTTCCAACGGTTCATACTCTTGTCTTGGTCTGAAACGATTGCGCAATTCATTCGCATACCGCTCTTGGTAGCTGATGGTAGAGTGTGGTGTGCGTTCAAATACATTTATATCGTTAGATGTCGTATTAAGGTCGATTCGTGGTATATTTCTGTACGCCATTTAAAGGTAATACGTACGTTTATATATATACTTTACTTGGCGATTTTTTTGGCGAAGCGGCCAACTTATGCTTGATGCTTGCTATTAAAAGATATACATCTTTTAATCGCCGCCCACATCTACAACCACGCAGTTGACCGTGACCGGTTTTTTTTTTATTTTTTATTTTGGTTAATCGAGTTCATGACCAAATTCATGATACAGCCTTGCTGATCGAATGGTCGAACTCATGATTAACCAAAATAAAAAATAAAAAAAAAGAGATAGATGGGCATGTGAAACTCGGAAAAAAATTTTGAGAGCGTAGGAACGGCTGCCGAAGGTCTGCGTAAAAAGGCCCCCCGGGCCAAATGTTTCACCGTGCAAAATTCCCGATGGTGTTATTATGAAACTAGAATATATTTCGCAGATTCTGAAAGTGATTGCGATCGTTAGACTCTTTTAGTTGCTTTGGAATCGTCGTTTGAAGATGGGCATGTGAAACTCGAAAAAAAATTTTGAGAGCGTAGGAACGGCTGCCGAAGGTCTGCGTAAAAAGGCCCCCCGGGCCAAATGTTTCACCGTGCAAAATTCCCGATGGTGTTATTATGAAACTAGAATATATTTCGCAGATTCTGAAAGTGATTGCGATCGTTAGACTCTTTTAGTTGCTTTGCAATCGTCGTTTAAAGATGGGCATGTGAAACTCGGAAAAAAATTTTGAGAGCGTAGGAACGGCTGCCGAAAGTCTGCGTAAAAAGGCCCCCCGCGCCAAAAGTTTCACCGTGCAAAATTCCCGATGGTGTTATTATGAAACTAGAATATATTTCGCAGATTCTGAAAGTGATTGCGATCGTTAGACTCTTTTAGTTGCTTTGGAATCGTCGTTTGAAGATGGGCATGTGAAACTCGCAAAAAAATTTTGAGAGCGTAGGAACGGCTGCCGAAAGTCTGCGTAAAAAGGCCCCCCGGGCCAAAAGTTTCACCGTGCAAAATTCCCGATGGTGTTATTATGAAACTAGAATATATTTCGCAGATTCTGAAAGTGATTGCGATCGTTAGACTCTTTTAGTTGCTTTGGAATCGTCGTTTGAAGATGGGCATGTGAAACTCGGAAAAAAATTTTGAGAGCGTAGGAACGGCTGCCGAAAGTCTGCGTAAAAAGGCCCCCGGGCCAAAAGTTTCACCATGCAAAATTCCCGATGGTGTTATTATGAAACTAGAATATATTTCGCAGATTCTGAAAGTGATTGCGATCGTTAGACTCTTTTAGTTGCTTTGCAATCGTCGTTTGAAGATGGGCATGTGAAACTCGGAAAAAAATTTTGAGAGCGTAGGAACGGCTGCCGAAAGTCTGCGTAAAAAGGCCCCCCGGGCCAAAAGTTTCACCGTGCAAAATTCCCGATGGTGTTATTATGAAACTAGAATATATTTCGCAGATTCTGAAAGTGATTGCGATCGTTAAACTCTTTTAGTTGCTTTGGAATCGTCGTTTGAAGATGGGCATGTGAAACTCGGAAAAAAATTTTGAGAGCGTAGGAATGGCTGCCGAAGGTCTGCGTAAAAAGGCCCCCCGGGCCAAATGTTTCACCGTGCAAAATTCCCGATGGTGTTATTATGAAACTAGAATATATTTCGCAGATTCTGAAAGTGATTGCGATCGTTAGACTCTTTTAGTTGCTTTGGAATCGTCGTTTGAAGATGGGCATGTGAAACTCGAAAAAAAATTTTGAGAGCGTAGGAACGGCTGCCGAAGGTCTGCGTAAAAAGGCCCCCCGGGCCAAATGTTTCACCGTGCAAAATTCCCGATGGTGTTATTATGAAACTAGAATATATTTCGCAGATTCTGAAAGTGATTGCGATCGTTAGACTCTTTTAGTTGCTTTGCAATCGTCGTTTAAAGATGGGCATGTGAAACTCGGAAAAAAATTTTGAGAGCGTAGGAACGGCTGCCGAAAGTCTGCGTAAAAAGGCCCCCCGCGCCAAAAGTTTCACCGTGCAAAATTCCCGATGGTGTTATTATGAAACTAGAATATATTTCGCAGATTCTGAAAGTGATTGCGATCGTTAGACTCTTTTAGTTGCTTTGGAATCGTCGTTTGAAGATGGGCATGTGAAACTCGGAAAAAAATTTTGAGAGCGCAGGAACGGCTGCCGAAAGTCTGCGTAAAAAGGCCCCCCGGGCCAAAAGTTTCACCGTGCAAAATTCCCGATGGTGTTATTATGAAACTAGAATATATTTCGCAGATTCTGAAAGTGATTGCGATCGTTAGACTCTTTTAGTTGCTTTGGAATCGTCGTTTGAAGATGGGCATGTGACACTCGGAAAAAAATTTTGAGAGCGTAGGAACGGCTGCCGAAAGTCTGCGTAAAAAGGCCCCCCGGGCCAAAAGTTTCACCGTGCAAAATTCCCGATGGTGTTATTATGAAACTAGAATATATTTCGCAGATTCTGAAAGTGATTGCGATCGTTAGACTCTTTTAGTTGCTTTGGAATCGTCGTTTGAAGATGGGCATGTGAAACTCGGAAAAAAATTTTGAGAGCGTAGGAACGGCTGCCGAAGGTCTGCGTAAAAAGGCCCCCCGGGCCAAATGTTTCACCGTGCAAAATTCCCGATGGTGTTATTATGAAACTAGAATATATTTCGCATATTCTGAAAGTGATTGCGATCGTTAGACTCTTTTAGTTGCTTTGGAATCGTCGTTTGAAGATGGGCATGTGAAACTCGAAAAAAAATATTGAGAGCGTAGGAACGGCTGCCGAAGGTCTGCGTAAAAAGGCCCCCCGGGCCAAATGTTTCACCGTGCAAAATTCCCGATGGTGTTATTATGAAACTAGAATATATTTCGCAGATTCTGAAAGTGATTGCGATCGTTAGACTCTTTTAGTTGCTTTGGAATCGTCGTTTGAAGATGGGCATGTGAAACTCGGAAAAAAATTTTGAGAGCGTAGGAACGGCTGCCGAAGGTCTGCGTAAAAAGGCCCCCCGGGCCAAATGTTTTACCGTGCAAAATTCCCGATGGTGTTATTATGAAACTAGAATATATTTCGCAGATTCTGAAAGTGATTGCGATCGTTAGACTCTTTTAGTTGCTTTGGAATCGTCCTTTGAAGATGGGCATGTGAAACTCGGAAAAAAATTTTGAGAGCGTAGGAACGGCTGCCGAAAGTCTGCGTAAAAAAGCCCCCCGGGCCAAAAGTTTCACCGTGCAAAATACCCGATGGTGTTATTATGAAACTAGAATATATTTCGCAGATTCTGAAAGTGATTGCGATCGTTAGACTCTTTTAGTTGCTTTGGAATCGTCGTTTGAAGATGGGCATGTGAAACTCGGAAAAAAATTTTGAGAGCGTAGGAACGGCTTCCGAAAGTCTGCGTAAAAAAGCCCCCCGGGCCAAAAGTTTCACCGTGCAAAATTCCCGATGGTGTTATTATGAAACTAGAATATATTTCGCAGATTCTGAAAGTGATTGCGATCGTTAGACTCTTTTAGTTGCTTTGCAATCGTCGTTTGAAGATGGGCATGTGAAACTCGGAAAAAAATTTTGAGAGCGTAGGAACGGCTGCCGAAAGTCTGCGTAAAAAGGCCCCCCGGGCCAAAAGTTTCACCGTGCAAAATTCCCGATGGTGTTATTATGAAACTAGAATATATTTCGCAGATTCTGAAAGTGATTGCGATCGTTAGACTCTTTTAGTTGCTTTGGAATCGTCGTTTGAAGATGGGCATGTGAAACTCGGAAAAAAATTTTGAGAGCGTAGGAACGGCTGCCGAAAGTCTGCGTAAAAAGGACCCCCGGGCCAAAAGTTTCACCGTGCAAAATTTTCGATGGTGTTATTATGAAACTAGAATATATTTCGCAGATTCTGAAAGTGATTGCGATCGTTAGACTCTTTTAGTTGCTTTGGAATCGTCGTTTAAAGATGGGCATGTGAAACTCGAAAAAAAATTTTGAGAGCGTAGGAACGGCTGCCGAAGGTCTGCGTAAAAAGGCCCCCCGGGCCAAATGTTTCACCGTGAAAAATTCCCGATGGTGTTATTATGAAACTAGAATATATTTCGCAGATTCTGAAAGTGATTGCGATCGTTAGACTCTTTTAGTTGCTTTGCAATCGTCGTTTGAAGATGGGCATGTGAAACTCGGAAAAAAATTTTGAGAGCGTAGGAACGGCTGCCGAAAGTCTGCGTAAAAATGCCCCCCGGGCCAAAAGTTTCACCGTGCAAAATTCCCGATGGTGTTATTATGAAACTAGAATATATTTCGCAGATTCTGAAAGTGATTGCGATCGTTAGACTCTTTTAGTTGCTTTGGAATCGTCGTTTGAAGATGGGCATGTGAAACTCGAAAAAAAATTTTGAGAGCGTAGGAACGGCTGCCGAAGGTCTGCGTAAAAAGGCCCCCCGGGCCAAATGTTTCACCGTGCAAAATTCCCGATGGTGTTATTATGAAACTAGAATATATTTCGCAGATTCTGAAAGTGATTGCGATCGTTAGACTCTTTTAGTTGCTTTGCAATCGTCGTTTGAAGATGGGCATGTGAAACTCGGAAAAAAAATTTGAGAGCGTAGGAACGGCTGCCGAAAGTCTGCGTAAAAAGGCCCCCCGGGCCAAAAGTTTCACCGTGCAAAATTCCCGATGGTGTTATTATGAAACTAGAATATATTTCGCAGATTCTGAAAGTGATTGCGATCGTTAGACTCTTTTAGTTGCTTTGGAATCGTCGTTTGAAGATGGGCATGTGAAACTCGGAAAAAAATTTTGAATGCGTAGGAACGGCTGCCGAAGGTCTGCGTAAAAAGGCCCCCCGGGCCAAATGTTTCACCGTGCAAAATTCCCGATGGTGTTATTATGAAACTAGAATATATTTCGCAGATTCTGAAAGTGATTGCGATCGTTAGACTCTTTTAGTTGCTTTGGAATCGTCGTTTGAAGATGGGCATGTGAAACTCGAAAAAAAATTTTGAGAGCGTAGGAACGGCTGCCGAAGGTCTGCGTAAAAAGGCCCCCCGGGCCAAATGTTTCACCGTGCAAAATTCCCGATGGTGGTATTATGAAACTAGAATATATTTCGCAGATTCTGAAAGTGATTGCGATCGTTAGACTCTTTTAGTTGCTTTGGAATCGTCGTTTGAAGATAGGCATGTGAAACTCGGAAAAAAATTTTGAGAGCGTAGGAACGGCTGCCGAAGGTCTGCGTAAAAAGGCCCCCCGGGCCAAATGTTTCACCGTGCAAAATTCCCGATGGTGTTATTATGAAACTAGAATATATTTCGCAGATTCTGAAAGTGATTGCGATCGTTAGACTCTTTTAGTTGCTTTGGAATCGTCGTTTGAAGATGGGCATGTGAAACTCGGAAAAAAATTTTGAGAGCGTAGGAACGGCTGCCGAAAGTCTGCGTAAAAAGGCCCCCCGGGCCAAAAGTTTCACCGTGCAAAATTCCCGATGGTGTTATTATGAAACTAGAATATATTTCGCAGATTCTGAAAGTGATTGCGATCGTTAGACTCTTTTAGTTGCTTTGGAATCGTCGTTTGAAGATGGGCATGTGAAACTCGGAAAAAAATTTTGAGAGCGTAGGAACGGCTGCCGAAGGTCTGCGTAAAAAGGCCCCCCGGGCCAAAAGTTTCACCGTGCAAAATTCCCGATGGTGGTATTATGAAACTAGAATATATTTCGCAGATTCTGAAAGTGATTGCGATCGTTAGACTCTTTTAGTTGCTTTGGAATCGTCGTTTGAAGATGGGCATGTGAAACTCGAAAAAAAATTTTGAGAGCGTAGGAACGGCTGCCGAAAGTCTGCGTAAAAAGGCCCCCCGGGCCAAAAGTTTCACCGTGCAAAATTCCCGATGGTGTTATTATGAAACTAGAATATATTTCGCAGATTCTGAAAGTGATTGCGATCGTTAGACTCTTTTAGTTGCTTTGGAATCGTCGTTTGAAGATGGGCATGTGAAACTCGAAAAAAAATTTTGAGAGCGTCGGGACGGCTGCCGAAAGTCTGCGTAAAAAGGCCCCCGGGCCAAAAGTTTCACCGTGCAAAATTCCCGATGGTGTTATTATGAAACTAGAATATATTTCGCAGGTTCTGAAAGTGATTGCGATCGTTAGACTCTTTTAGTTGCTTGGGAATCGTCGTTTGAAGATGGGCATGTGAAACTCGGAAAAAAATTTTGAGAGCGTCGGGACGGCTGCCGAAAGTCTGCGTAAAAAGGCCCCCCGGGCCAAAAGTTTCACCGTGCAAAATTCCCGATGGTGTTATTATGAAACTAGAATATATTTCGCAGGTTCTGAAAGTGATTGCGATCGTTAGACTCTTTTAGTTGCTTGGGAATCGTCGTTTGAAGATGGGCATGTGAAACTCGAAAAAAATTTTCGGAGCGTAGGAACGGCTGCCGAAGGTCTGCGTAAAAAGGCCCCCCGGGCCAAAAGTTTCACCGTGCAAAATTCCCGATGGTGTTATTATGAAACTAGAATATATTTCGCAGGTTCTGAAAGTGATTGCGATCGTTAGACTCTTTTAGTTGCTTGGGAATCGTCGTTTGAAGATGGGCATGTGAAACTCGGAAAAAAATTTCGAGAGCGTCGGGACGGCTGCCGAAAGTCTGCGTAAAAAGGCCCCCCGGGCCAAAAGTTTCACCGTGCAAAATTCCCGATGGTGTTATTATGAAACTAGAATATATTTCGCAGGTTCTGAAAGTGATTGTGATCGTTACACTCTTTTAGTTGCTTGGGAATCGTCGTTTGAAGATGGGCATGTGAAACTCGGAAAAAAATTTTGAGAGCGTCGGGACGGCTGCCGAAAGTTTGCGTAAAAAGGCCCCCCGGGCCAAAAGTTTCACCGTGCAAAATTCCCGATGGTGTTATTATGAAACTAGAATATATTTCGCAGGTTCTGAAAGTGATTGCGATCGTTAGACTCTTTTAGTTGCTTGGGAATCGTCGTTTGAAGATGGGCATGTGAAACTCGGAAAAAAATTTTGAGAGCGTCGGGACGGCTGCCGAAAGTCTGCGTAAAAAGGCCCCCCGGGCCAAAAGTTTCACCGTGCAAAATTTCCGATGGTGTTATTATGAAACTAGAATATATTTCGCAGGTTCTGAAAGTGATTGCGATCGTTAGACTCTTTTAGTTGCTTGGGAATCGTCGTTTGAAGATGGGCATGTGAAACTCGGAAAAAAATTTTGAGAGCGTCGGGACGGCTGCCGAAAGTCTGCGTAAAAAGGCCCCCCGGGCCAAAAGTTTCACCGTGCAAAATTCCCGATGGTGTTATTATGAAACTAGAATATATTTCGCAGGTTCTGAAAGTGATTGCGATCGTTAGACTCTTTTAGTTGCTTGGGAATCGTCGTTTGAAGATGGGCATGTGAAACTCGAAAAAAAATTTTGAGAGCGTCGGGACGGCTGCCGAAAGTCTGCGTAAAAAGGCCCCCCGGGCCAAAAGTTTCACCGTGCAAAATTCCCGATGGTGTTATTATGAAACTAGAATATATTTCGCAGGTTCTGAAAGTGATTGCGATCGTTACACTCTTTTAGTTGCTTGGGAATCGTCGTTTGAAGATGGGCATGTGAAACTCGGAAAAAAATTTTGAGAGCGTCGGGACGGCTGCCGAAAGTTTGCGTAAAAAGGCCCCCCGGGCCAAAAGTTTCACCGTGCAAAATTCCCGATGGTGTTATTATGAAACTAGAATATATTTCGCAGGTTCTGAAAGTGATTGCGATCGTTAGACTCTTTTAGTTGCTTGGGAATCGTCGTTTGAAGATGGGCATGTGAAACTCGGAAAAAAATTTTGAGAGCGTCGGGACGGCTGCCGAAAGACTGCGTAAAAAGGCCCCCCGGGCCAAAAGTTTCACCGTGCAAAATTCCCGATGGTGTTATTATGAAACTAGAATATATTTCGCAGGTTCTGAAAGTGATTGCGATCGTTAGACTCTTTTAGTTGCTTGGGAATCGTCGTTTGAAGATGGGCATGTGAAACTCGGAAAAAAATTTTGAGAGCGTCGGGACGGCTGCCGAAAGTCTGCGTAAAAAGGCCCCCGGGCCAAAAGTTTCACCGTGCAAAATTCCCGATGGTGTTATTATGAAACTAGAATATATTTCGCAGGTTCTGAAAGTGATTGCGATCGTTAGACTCTTTTAGTTGCTTGGGAATCGTCGTTTGAAGATGGGCATGTGAAACTCGAAAAAAATTTTCGGAGCGTAGGAACGGCTGCCGAAGGTCTGCGTAAAAAGGCCCCCCGGGCCAAAAGTTTCACCGTGCAAAATTCCCGATGGTGTTATTATGAAACTAGAATATATTTCGCAGGTTCTGAAAGTGATTGCGATCGTTAGACTCTTTTAGTTGCTTGGGAATCGTCGTTTGAAGATGGGCATGTGAAACTCGAAAAAAATTTTCGGAGCGTAGGAACGGCTGCCGAAGGTCTGCGTAAAAAGGCCCCCCGGGCCAAAAGTTTCACCGTGCAAAATTCCCGATGGTGTTATTATGAAACTAGAATATATTTCGCAGGTTCTGAAAGTGATTGCGATCGTTAGACTCTTTTAGTTGCTTGGGAATCGTCGTTTGAATATGGGCATGTGAAACTCGAAAAAAATTTTCGGAGCGTAGGAACGGCTGCCGAAGGTCTGCGTAAAAAGGCCCCCCGGGCCAAAAGTTTCACCGTGCAAAATTCCCGATGGTGTTATTATGAAACTAGAATATATTTCGCAGGTTCTGAAAGTGATTGCGATCGTTAGACTCTTTTAGTTGCTTGGGAATCGTCGTTTGAAGATGGGCATGTGAAACTCGGAAAAAAATTTTGAGAGCGTCGGGACGGCTGCCGAAAGTCTGCGTAAAAAGGCCCCCCGGGCCAAAAGTTTCACCGTGCAAAATTCCCGATGGTGTTATTATGAAACTAGAATATATTTCGCAGGTTCTGAAAGTGATTGCGGTCGTTAGACTCTTTTAGTTGCTTGGGAATCGTCGTTTGAAGATGGGCATGTGAAACTCGAAAAAAATTTTCGGAGCGTAGGAACGGCTGCCTAAGGTCTGCGTAAAAAGGCCCCCCGGGCCAAAATTTCACCGTGCAAAATTCCCGATGGTGTTATTATGAAACTAGAATATATTTCGCAGGTTCTGAAAGTGATTGCGATCGTTAGACTCTTTTAGTTGCTTGGGAATCGTCGTTTGAAGATGGACATGTGAAACTCGGAAAAAAAATTTTGAGAGCGTCGGGACGGCTGCCGAAAGTCTGCGTAAAAAGGCCCCCCGGGCCAAAAGTTTCACCGTGCAAAATTCCCGATGGTGTTATTATGAAACTAGAATATATTTCGCAGGTTCTGAAAGTGATTGCGATCGTTAGACTCTTTTAGTTGCTTGGGAATCGTCGTTTGAAGATGGGCATGTGAAACTCGGAAAAAAATTTTGAGAGCGTCGGGACGGCTGCCGAAAGACTGCGTAAAAAGGCCCCCCGGGCCAAAAGTTTCACCGTGCAAAATTCCCGATGGTGTTATTATGAAACTAGAATATATTTCGCAGGTTCTGAAAGTGATTGCGATCGTTAGACTCTTTTAGTTGCTTGGGAATCGTCGTTTGAAGATGAGCATGTGAAACTCGAAAAAAATTTTCGGAGCGTAGGAACGGCTGCCGAAGGTCTGCGTTAAAAGGCCCCCCGGGCCAAAAGTTTCACCGTGCAAAATTCCCGATGGTGTTATTATGAAACTAGAATATATTTCGCAGGTTCTGAAAGTGATTGCGATCGTTAGACTCTTTTAGTTGCTTGGGAATCGTCGTTTGAAGATGGGCATGTGAAACTCGGAAAAAAATTTTGAGAGCGTCGGGACGGCTGCCGAAAGTCTGCGTAAAAAGGCCCCCCGGGCCAAAAGTTTCACCGTGCAAAATTCCCGATGGTGTTATTATGAAACTAGAATATATTTCGCAGGTTCTGAAAGTGATTGCGATCGTTAGACTCTTTTAGTTGCTTGGGAATCGTCGTTTGAAGATGGGCATGTGAAACTCGAAAAAAATTTTCGGAGCGTAGGAACGGCTGCCGAAGGTCTGCGTAAAAAGGCCCCCCGGGCCAAAAGTTTCACCGTGCAAAATTCCCGATGGTGTTATTATGAAACTAGAATATATTTCGCAGGTTCTGAAAGTGATTGCGATCGTTAGACTCTTTTAGTTGCTTGGGAATCGTCGTTTGAAGATGGGCATGTGAAACTCGGAAAAAAATTTTGAGAGCGTCGGGACGGCTGCCGAAAGTCTGCGTAAAAAGGCCCCCCGGGCCAAAAGTTTCACCGTGCAAAATTCCCGATGGTGTTATTATGAAACTAGAATATTTTTCGCAGGTTCTGAAAGTGATTGCGGTCGTTAGACTCTTTTAGTTGCTTGGGAATCGTCGTTTGAAGATGGGCATGTGAAACTCGAAAAAAATTTTCGGAGCGTAGGAACGGCTGCCTAAGGTCTGCGTAAAAAGGCCCCCCGGGCCAAAAGTTTCACCGTGCAAAATTCCCGATGGTGTTATTATGAAACTAGAATATATTTCGCAGGTTCTGAAAGTGATTGCGATCGTTAGACTCTTTTAGTTGCTTGGGAATCGTCGTTTGAAGATGGGCATGTGAAACTCGGAAAAAAATTTTGAGAGCGTCGGGACGGCTGCCGAAAGTCTGCGTAAAAAGGCCCCCCGGGCCAAAAGTTTCACCGTGCAAAATTCCCGATGGTGTTATTATGAAACTAGAATATATTTCGCAGGTTCTGAAAGTGATTGTGATCGTTAGACTCTTTTAGTTGCTTGGGAATCGTCGTTTGAAATGGGCATGTGAAACTCGGAAAAAAATTTTGAGAGCGTCGGGACGGCTGCCGAAAGACTGCGTAAAAAGGCCCCCCGGGCAAAAAGTTTCACCGTGCAAAATTCCCGATGGTGTTATTATGAAACTAGAATATATTTCGCAGGTTCTGAAAGTGATTGCGATCGTTAGACTCTTTTAGTTGCTTGGGAATCGTCGTTTGAAGATGGGCATGTGAAATTCGGAAAAAAATTTTGAGAGCGTCGGGACGGCTGCCGAAAGTCTGCGTAAAAAGGCCCCCCGGGCAAAAAGTTTCACCGTGCAAAATTCCCGATGGTGTTATTATGAAACTAGAATATATTTCGCAGGTTCTGAAAGTGATTGCGATCGTTAGACTCTTTTAGTTGCTTGGGATTCGTCGTTTGAAGATGGGCATGTGAAACTCGAAAAAAATTTTCGGAGCGTAGGAACGGCTGCCGAAGGTCTGCGTAAAAAGGCCCCCCGGGCCAAAAGTTTCACCGTGCAAAATTCCCGATGGTGTTATTATGAAACTAGAATATATTTCGCAGGTTCTGAAAGTGATTGCGATCGTTAGACTCTTTTAGTTGCTTGGGAATCGTCGATTGAAGATGGGCATGTGAAACTCGAAAAAAATTTTCGGAGCGTAGGCACGGCTGCCGAAGGTCTGCGTAAAAAGGCCCCCCGGGCCAAAAGTTTCACCGTGCAAAATTCCCGATGGTGTTATTATGAAACTAGAATATATTTCGCAGGTTCTGAAAGTGAATGAGATCGTTAGACTCTTTTAGTTGCTTGGGAATCGTCGTTTGAAGATGGGCATGTGAAACTCGAAAAAAATTTTCGGAGCGTAGGAACGGCTGCCGAAGGTCTGCGTAAAAAGGCCCCCCGGGCCAAAAGTTTCATCGTGCAAAATTCCCGATGGTGTTATTATGAAACTAGAATATATTTCGCAGGTTCTGAAAGTGATTGCGATCGTTAGACTCTTTTAGTTGCTTGGGAATCGTCGATTGAAGATGGGCATGTGAAACTCGAAAAAAATTTTCGGAGCGTAGGCACGGCTGCCGAAGGTCTGCGTAAAAAGGCCCCCCGGGCCAAAAGTTTCACCGTGCAAAATTCCCGATGGTGTTATTATGAAACTAGAATATATTTCGCAGGTTCTGAAAGTGATTGAGATCGTTAGACTCTTTTAGTTGCTTGGGAATCGTCGTTTGAAGATGGGCATGTGAAACTCGAAAAAAATTTTCGGAGCGTAGGAACGGCTGCCGAAGGTCTGCGTAAAAAGGCCCCCCGGGCCAAAAGTTTCATCGTGCAAAATTCCCGATGGTGTTATTATGAAACTAGAATATATTTCGCAGGTTCTGAAAGTGATTGCGATCGTTAGACTCTTTTAGTTGCTTGGGAATAGTCGTTTGAAGATGGGCATGTGAAACTCGGAAAAAAATTTTGAGAGCGTCGGGACGGCTGCCGAAAGTCTGCGTAAAAAGGCCCCCCGGGCCAAAAGTTTCACCGTGCAAAATTCCCGATGGTGTTATTATGAAACTAGAATATATTTCGCAGGTTCTGAAAGTGATTGCGATCGTTAGACTCTTTTAGTTGCTTGGGAATCGTCGTTTGAAGATGGGCATGTGAAACTCGAAAAAAATTTTCGGAGCGTAGGAACGGCTGCCGAAGGTCTGCGTTAAAAGGCCCCCCGGGCCAAAAGTTTCACCGTGCAAAATTCCCGATGGTGTTATTATGAAACTAGAATATATTTCGCAGGTTCTGAAAGTGATTGCGATCGTTAGACTCTTTTAGTTGCTTGGGAATCGTCGTTTGAAGATGGGCATGTGAAACTCGGAAAAAAATTTTGAGAGCGTCGGGACGGCTGCCGAAAGTCTGCGTAAAAAGGCCCCCCGGGCCAAAAGTTTCACCGTGCAAAATTCCCGATGGTGTTATTATGAAACTAGAATATATTTCGCAGGTTCTGAAAGTGATTGCGATCGTTAGACTCTTTTAGTTGCTTGGAAATCGTCGTTTGAAGATGGGCATGTGAAACTCGGAAAAAAATTTTGAGAGCGTCGGGACGGCTGCCGAAAGTCTGCGTAAAAAGGCCCCCGGGCCAAAAGTTTCACCGTGCAAAATTCCCGATGGTGTTATTATGAAACTAGAATATATTTCGCAGGTTTTGAAAGTGATTGCGATCGTTAGACTCTTTTAGTTGCTTGGGAATCGTCGTTTGAAGATGGGCATGTGAAACTCGAAAAAAATTTTCGGAGCGTAGGAACGGCTGCCGAAGGTCTGCGTAAAAAGGCCCCCCGGGCCAAAAGTTTCACCGTGCAAAATTCCCGATGGTGTTATTATGAAACTAGAATATATTTCGCAGGTTCTGAAAGTGATTGCGATCGTTAGACTCTTTTAGTTGCTTGGGAATCGTCGTTTGAAGATGGGCATGTGAAACTCGGAAAAAAATTTTGAGAGTGTCGGGACGGCTGCCGAAAGACTGCGTAAAAAGGCCCCCCGGGCCAAAAGTTTCACCGTGCAAAATTCCCGATGGTGTTATTATGAAACTAGAATATATTTCGCAGATTCTGAAAGTGATTGCGATCGTTAGACTCTTTATTTGCTTGGGAATCGTCGTTTGAAGATGGGCATGTGAAACTCGAAAAAAATTTTCGGAGCGTAGGAACGGCTGCCGAAGGTCTGCGTTAAAAGGCCCCCCGGGCCAAAAGTTTCACCGTGCAAAATTCCCGATGGTGTTATTATGAAACTAGAATATATTTCGCAGGTTCTGAAAGTGATTGCGATCGTTAGACTCTTTTAGTTGCTTGGGAATCGTCGTTTGAAGATGGGCATGTGAAACTCGGAAAAAAATTTTGAGAGCGTCGGGACGGCTGCCGAAAGTCTGCGTAAAAAAGCCCCCCGGGCCAAAAGTTTCACCGTGCAAAATTCCAGATGGTGTTATTATGAAACTAGAATATATTTCGCAGGTTCTGAAAGTGATTGCGGTCGTTAGACTCTTTTAGTTGCTTGGGAATCGTCGTTTGAAGATGGGCATGTGAAACTCGGAAAAAAATTTTGAGAGCGTCGGGACGGCTGCCGAAAGTCTGCGTAAAAACGCCCCCCGGGCCAAAAGTTTCACCGTGCAAAATTCCCGATGGTGTTATTATGAAACTAGAATATATTTCGCAGGTTCTGAAAGTGATTGCGATCGTTAGACTCTTTTAGTTGCTTGGGATTCGTCGTTTGAAGATGGGCATGTGAAACACGAAAAAAATTTTCGGAGCGTAGGAACGGCTGCCGAAGGTCTGCGTAAAAAGGCCCCCCGGGCCAAAAGTTTCACCGTGCAAAATTCCCGATGGTGTTATTATGAAACTAGAATATATTTCGCAGGTTCTGAAAGTGATTGCGATCGTTAGACTCTTTTAGTTGCTTGGGAATCGTCGTTTGAAGATGGGCATGTGAAACTCGGAAAAAAATTTTGAGAGCGTCGGGACGGCTGCCGAAAGTCTGCGTAAAAAGGCCCCCCGGGCCAAAAGTTTCACCGTGCAAAATTCCCGATGGTGTTATTATGAAACTAGAATATATTTCGCAGGTTCTGAAAGTGATTGCGATCGTTAGACTCTTTTAGTTGCTTGGGAATCGTCGTTTGAAGATGGGCATGTGAAACTCGGAAAAAATTTTCGGAGCGTAGGAACGGCTGCCGAAGGTCTGCGTTAAAAGGCCCCCCGGGCCAAAAGTTTCACCGTGCAAAATTCCCGATGGTGTTATTATGAAACTAGAATATATTTCGCAGGTTCTGAAAGTGATTGCGATCGTTAGACTCTTTTAGTTGCTTGGGAATCGTCGTTTGAAGATGGGCATGTGAAACTCGGAAAAAAATTTTGAGAGCTTCGGGACGGCTGCCGAAAGTCTGCGTAAAAAGGCCCCCCGGGCCAAAAGTTTCACCGTGCAAAATTCCAGATGGTGTTATTATGAAACTAGAATATATTTCGCAGGTTCTGAAAGTGATTGCGATCGTTAGACTCTTTTAGTTGCTTGGGAATCGTCGTTTGAAGATGGGCATGTGAAACTCGGAAAAAAATTTTGAGAGCGTCGGGACGGCTGCCGAAAGTCTGCGTAAAAAGGCCCCCCGGGCCAAAAGTTTCACCGTGCAAAATTCCCGATGGTGTTATTATGAAACTAGAATATATTTCGCAGATTCTGAAAGTGATTGCGATCGTTAGACTCTTTTAGTTGCTTGGGAATCGTCGTTTGAAGATGGGCATGTGAAACTCGAAAAAAATTTTCGGAGCGTAGGAACGGCTGCCGAAGGTCTGCGTTAAAAGGCCCCCCGGGCCAAAAGTTTCACCGTGCAAAATTCCCGATGGTGTTATTATGAAACTAGAATATATTTCGCAGGTTCTGAAAGTGATTGCGATCGTTAGACTCTTTTAGTTGCTTGGGAATCGTCGTTTGAAGATGGGCATGTGAAACTCGGAAAAAAATTTTGAGAGCGTCGGGACGGCTGCCGAAAGTCTGCGTAAAAAGGCCCCCCGGGCCAAAAGTTTCACCGTGCAAAATTCCAGATGGTGTTATTATGAAACTAGAATATATTTCGCAGGTTCTGAAAGTGATTGCGATCGTTAGACTCTTTTAGTTGCTTGGGAATCGTCGTTTGAAGATGGGCATGTGAAACTCGGAAAAAAATTTTGAGAGCGTCGGGATGGCTGCCGAAAGTCTGCGTAAAAACGCCCCCCGGGCCAAAAGTTTCACCGTGCAAAATTCCCGATGGTGTTATTATGAAACTAGAATATATTTCGCAGGTTCTGAAAGTGATTGCGATCGTTAGACTCTTTTAGTTGCTTGGGAATCGTCGTTTGAAGATGGGCATGTGAAACTCGAAAAAAATTTTCGGAGCGTAGGAACGGCTGCCGAAGGTCTGCGTAAAAAGGCCCCCCGGGCCAAAAGTTTCACCGTGCAAAATTCCCGATGGTGTTATTATGAAACTAGAATATATTTCGCAGGTTCTGAAAGTGATTGCGATCGTTAGACTCTTTTAGTTGCTTGGGAATCGTCGTTTGAAGATGGGCATGTGAAACTCGGAAAAAAATTTTGAGAGCGTCGGGACGGCTGCCGAAAGTCTGCGTAAAAAGGCCCCCCGGGCCAAAAGTTTCACCGTGCAAAATTCCCGATGGTGTTATTATGAAACTAGAATATATTTCGCAGGTTCTGAAAGTGATTGCGATCGTTAGACTCTTTTAGTTGCTTGGGAATCGTCGTTTGAAGATGGGCATGTGAAACTCGAAAAAAATTTTCGGAGCGTAGGAACGGCTGCCGAAGGTCTGCGTTAAAAGGCCCCCCGGGCCAAAAGTTTCACCGTGCAAAATTCCCGATGGTGTTATTATGAAACTAGAATATATTTCGCAGGTTCTGAAAGTGATTGCGATCGTTAGACTCTTTTAGTTGCTTGGGAATCGTCGTTTGATGATGGGCATGTGAAACTCGGAAAAAAATTTTGAGAGCGTCGGGACGGCTGCCGAAAGTCTGCGTAAAAAGGCCCCCCGGGCCAAAAGTTTCACCGTGCAAAATTCCCGATGGTGTTATTATGAAACTAGAATATATTTCGCAGGTTCTGAAAGTGATTGCGATCGTTAGACTCTTTTAGTTGCTTGGAAATCGTCGTTTGAAGATGGGCATGTGAAAATCGGAAAAAAATTTTGAGAGCGTCGGGACGGCTGCCGAAAGTCTGCGTAAAAAGGCCCCCGGGCCAAAAGTTTCACCGTGCAAAATTCCCGATGGTGTTATTATGAAACTAGAATATATTTCGCAGGTTTTGAAAGTGATTGCGATCGTTAGACTCTTTTAGTTGCTTGGGAATCGTCGTTTGAAGATGGGCATGTGAAACTCGAAAAAAATTTTCGGAGCGTAGGAACGGCTGCCGAAGGTCTGCGTAAAAAGGCCCCCCGGGCCAAAAGTTTCACCGTGCAAAATTCCCGATGGTGTTATTATGAAACTAGAATATATTTCGCAGGTTCTGAAAGTGATTGCGATCGTTAGACTCTTTTAGTTGCTTGGGAATCGTCGTTTGAAGATGGGCATGTGAAACTCGGAAAAAAATTTTGAGAGTGTCGGGACGGCTGCCGAAAGACTGCGTAAAAAGGCCCCCCGGGCCAAAAGTTTCACCGTGCAAAATTCCCGATGGTGTTATTATGAAACTAGAATATATTTCGCAGATTCTGAAAGTGATTGCGATCGTTAGACTCTTTTAGTTGCTTGGGAATCGTCGTTTGAAGATGGGCATGTGAAACTCGAAAAAAATTTTCGGAGCGTAGGAACGGCTGCCGAAGGTCTGCGTTAAAAGGCCCCCCGGGCCAAAAGTTTCACCGTGCAAAATTCCCGATGGTGTTATTATGAAACTAGAATATATTTCGCAGGTTCTGAAAGTGATTGCGATCGTTAGACTCTTTTAGTTGCTTGGGAATCGTCGTTTGAAGATGGGCATGTGAAACTCGCAAAAAAAATTTTGAGAGCGTCGGGACGGCTGCCGAAAGTCTGCGTAAAAAGGCCCCCCGGGCCAAAAGTTTCACCGTGCAAAATTCCAGATGGTGTTATTATGAAACTAGAATATATTTCGCAGGTTCTGAAAGTGATTGCGATCGTTAGACTCTTTTAGTTGCTTGGGAATCGTCGTTTGAAGATGGGCATGTGAAACTCGGAAAAAAATTTTGAGAGCGTCGGGACGGCTGCCGAAAGTCTGCGTAAAAACGCCCCCCGGGCCAAAAGTTTCACCGTGCAAAATTCCCGATGGTGTTATTATGAAACTAGAATATATTTCGCAGGTTCTGAAAGTGATTGCGATCGTTAGACTCTTTTAGTTGCTTGGGATTCGTCGTTTGAAGATGGGCATGTGAAACTCGAAAAAAAATTTCGGAGCGTAGGAACGGCTGCCGAAGGTCTGCGTAAAAAGGCCCCCCGGGCCAAAAGTTTCACCGTGCAAAATTCCCGATGGTGTTATTATGAAACTAGAATATATTTCGCAGGTTCTGAAAGTGATTGCGATCGTTAGACTCTTTTAGTTGCTTGGGAATCGTCGTTTGAAGATGGGCATGTGAAACTCGAAAAAATTTTTTGGAGCGTAGGAACGGCTGCCGAAGGTCTGCGTAAAAAGGCCCCCCGGGCCAAAAGTTTCTCTGTGCAAAATTCCCGATGGTGTTATTATGAAACTAGAATATATTTCGCAGGTTCTGAAAGTGATTGCGATCGTTAGACTCTTTTAGTTGCTTGGGAATCGTCGTTTGAAGATGGGCATGTGAAACTCGAAAAAAAATTTCGGAGCGTAGGAACGGCTGCCGAAGGTCTGCGTAAAAAGGCCCCCCGGGCCAAAAGTTTCACCGTGCAAAATTCCCGATGGTGTTATTATGAAACTAGAATATATTTCGCAGGTTCTGAAAGTGATTGCGATCGTTAGACTCTTTTAGTTGCTTGGGAATCGTCGTTTGAAGATGGGCATGTGAAACTCGGAAAAAAATTTTGAGAGCGTCGGGACGGCTGCCGAAAGTCTGCGTAAAAAGGCCCCCCGGGCCAAAAGTTTCACCGTGCAAAATTCCCGATGGTGTTATTATGAAACTAGAATATATTTCGCAGGTTCTGAAAGTGATTGCGATCGTTAGACTCTTTTAGTTGCTTGGGATTCGTCGTTTGAAGATGGGCATGTGAAACTCGAAAAAAATTTTCGGAGCGTAGGAACGGCTGCTGAAGGTCTGCGTAAAAAGGCCCCCCGGGCCAAAAGTTTCACCGTGCAAAATTCCCGATGGTGTTATTATGAAACTAGAATATATTTCGCAGGTTCTGAAAGTGATTGCGATCGTTAGACTCTTTTAGTTGCTTGGGAATCATCGTTTGAAGATGGGCATGTGAAACTCGGAAAAAAATTTTGAGAGCGTCGGGACGGCTGCCGAAAGTCTGCGTAAAAAGGCCCCCCGGGCCAAAAGTTTCACCGTGCAAAATTCCCGATGGTGTTATTATGAAACTAGAATATATTTCGCAGGTTCTGAAAGTGATTGCGATCGTTAGACTCTTTTAGTTGCTTGGGAATCGTCGTTTGAAGATGGGCATGTGAAACTCGGAAAAAAATTTTGAGAGCGTCGGGACGGCTGCCGAAAGTCTGCGTAAAAAGGCCCCCCGGGCCAAAAGTTTCACCGTGCAAAATTCCCGATGGTGTTATTATGAAACTAGAATATATTTCGCAGGTTCTGAAAGTGATTGCGATCGTTAGACGCTTTTAGTTGCTTGGGATTCGTCGTTTGAAGATGGGCATGTGAAACTCGAAAAAAATTTTCGGAGCGTAGGAACGGCTGTCGAAGGTCTGCGTAAAAAGGCCCCCCGGGCCAAAAGTTTCACCGTGCAAAATTCCCGATGGTGTTATTATGAAACTAGAATATATTTCGCAGGTTCTGAAAGTGATTGCGATCGTTAGACTCTTTTAGTTGCTTGGGAATCGTCGTTTGAAGATGGGCATGTGAAACTCGAAAAAAATTTTCGGAGCGTAGGAACGGCTGCCGAAGGTCTGCGTAAAAAGGCCCCCCGGGCCAAAAGTTTCACCGTGCAAAATTCCCGATGGTGTTATTATGAAACTAGAATATACAGGGTGCGGCAGCTATTTGAGAACACACGTTATAAGTGATACATTGCCCTGTATATCATCTTTAAACAACCATTTTTGTTACAGATAAACATGGCATAACCTATTCTAACCCAGGAAAGGAAAAAGCACGCTGTTAACGTCTCCTTGGCTGCAGGATACTCCGTTTCTGAAATAGGTGCATTTCTGAAAGTCGCCCGATTACTCGTTTTCAGAGTTCAGAGAGAACTGAGGGTTGCCAATGCTAATGTGACAACTTTTTTCCACAGGAAACATCATTGCCAGGTCTCGGACATTACCAGGATACCTGAATTCATCAATTCTGTTCACGCTGCCATCGAAGAGGACCGTGGAAAGTCCATAGGGGTACTCAGCTGAAATCTGCACGTTAGCGAGGTCACAATTCCACGTGCGTTTAATGAAGACCTCTGTTACAAGTCGTATGTAATGCGGAGAGGATAGTTCATGTCCGAGAAAACCAGAGAGAATAGAGTAATCAGAGCAAAGCGCCTCTTAAAGAAGCTGAAACATCAGGAACAGACAGGAACGCTCTGGTTTTTTTCGGACAAGACAAACTTCGTCCAGGACCAGAAAATAAACCGGATAAGTGATCTTTGGCTATGTAAAAGACAAGAGGAAATTCCTACTGTCATGCACATTAAATTTCCTGCGTCTGTTATGGTCTTAGGGATCGTGAGGAATGAAGGTGACGTCATGCCTCCACATTTCTTTTCACAACGTGCCAGAATCAACGCAGTTACTTATACCGATGTGTTGAACACGGTTGTGAAGCGCTGGATTATTGCTCTAGCACGTGGCAGGCCATATGTTCTTCAGCAGGACTTTGCACCAGCTGATTCGGATGTTTCAACACAAGAGTGGATGGTAAACAATTTTCATGATCACATCACACCACGCATGTGGCCCCCTAGCTCACCGGATGTTAACTCTTTGGACTATTACGCTTGGGGCGTTGTTGAAAGGGTCTCTAATAAGTACCCACATAACACCGTTGGTGTCTCCAGACAGCTATTGTGGATGCCATGACAAATATTCCCAGGGTCCACCTCATTTCTGCCTGCGGACGGTTTCAACAGCGTGTTGAGGTTGTTATTGCAGCTGATGTTGAATTTATTGAATGGTGTCGTGCATTAGGTCCGACTTCTTGTGTACACACCGTTCCATGTTCATTAAATGGTATATCTATAGTTTTTGCTCCCTTTTTCTACGGACGATACTTTGTCCTCAAATAGCTGCCGCACCCTGTATTTCGCAGGTTCTGAAAGTGATTGCGATCGTTAGACTCTTTTAGTTGCTTGGGATTCGTCGTTTGAAGATGGGCATGTGAAACTCGAAAAAAAATTTCGGAGCGTAGGAACGGCTGCCGAAGGTCTGCGTAAAAAGGCCCCCCGGGCCAAAAGTTTCACCGTGCAAAATTCCCGATGGTGTTATTATGAAACTAAAATATATTTCGCACGTTCTGAAAGTGATTGCGATCGTTAGACTCTTTTAGTTGCTTGGGAATCGTCGTTTGAAGATGGGCATGTGAAACTCGAAAAAAATTTTCGGAGCGTAGGAACGGCTGCCGAAGGTCTGCGTAAAAAGGCCCCCCGGGCCAAAAGTTTCACCGTGCAAAATTCCCGATGGTGTTATTATGAAACTAGAATATATTTCGCAGGTTCTGAAAGTGATTGCGATCGTTAGACTCTTTTAGTTGCTTGGGAATCGTCGTTTGAAGATGGGCATGTGAAACTCGGAAAAAAATTTTGAGAGCGTCGGGACGGCTGCCGAAGGTCTGCGTAAAAAGGCCCCCCGGGCCAAAAGTTTCACCGTGCAAAATTCCCGATGGTGTTATTATGAAACTAGAATATATTTCGCAGGTTCTGAAAGTGATTGCGATCGTTAGACTCTTTTAGTTGCTTGGGAATCGTCGTTTGAAGATGGGCATGTGAAACTCGGAAAAAAATTTTGAGAGCGTCGGGAAGGCTGCCGAAAGTCTGCGTAAAAAGGCCCCCCGGGCCAAAAGTTTCACCGTGCAAAATTCCAGATGGTGTTATTATGAAATTAGAATATATTTCGCAGGTTCTGAAAGTGATTGCGATCGTTAGACTCTTTTAGTTGCTTGGGAATCGTCGTTTGAAGATGGGCATGTGAAACTCGGAAAAAAATTTTGAGAGCGTCGGGACGGCTGCCGAAAGTCTGCGTAAAAAGGCCCCCCGGGCCAAAAGTTTCAACGTGCAAAATTCCCGATGGTGTTATTATGAAACTAGAATATATTTCGCAGGTTCTGAAAGTGATTGCGATCGTTAGACTCTTTTAGTTGCTTGGGATTCGTCGTTTGACGATGGGCATGTGAAACTCGAAAAAAATTTTCGGAGCGTAGGAACGGCTGCCGAAGGTCTGCGTAAAAAGGCCCCCCGGGCCAAAAGTTTCACCGTGCAAAATTCCCGATGGTGTTATTATGAAACTAGAATATATTTCGCAGGTTCTGAAAGTGATTGCGATCGTTAGACTCTTTTAGTTGCTTGGGATTCGTCGTTTGAAGATGGGCATGTGAAACTCGAAAAAAATTTTCGGAGCGTAGGAACGGCTGCCGAAGGTCTGCGTAAAAAGGCCCCCCGGGCCAAAAGTTTCACCGTGCAAAATTCCCGATGGTGTTATTATGAAACTAGAATATATTTCGCAGGTTCTGAAAGTGATTGCGATAGTTAGACTCTTTTAGTTGCTTGGGAATCGTCGTTTGAAGATGGGCATGTGAAACTCGAAAAAAATTTTCGGAGCGTAGGAACGGCTGCCGAAGGTCTGCGTAAAAAGGCCCCCCGGGCCAAAAGTTTCACCGTGCAAAATTCCCGATGGTGTTATTATGAAACTAGAATATATTTCGCAGGTTCTGAAAGTGATTGCGATCGTTAGACTCTTTTAGTTGCTTGGGAATCGTCGTTTGAAGATGGGCATGTGAAACTCGAAAAAAATTTTCGGAGCGTAGGAACGGCTGCCGAAGGTCTGCGTAAAAAGGCCCCCCGGGCCAAAAGTTTCACCGTGCAAAATTCCCGATGGTGTTATTATGAAACTAGAATATATTTCGCAGGTTCTGAAAGTGATTGCGATCGTTAGACTCTTTTAGTTGCTTGGGAATCGTCGTTTGAAGATGGGCATGTGAAACTCGGAAAAAAATTTTGAGAGCGTCGGGACGGCTGCCGAAAGTCTGCGTAAAAAGGCCCCCCGGGCCAAAAGTTTCACCGTGCAAAATTCCCGATGGTGTTATTATGAAACTAGAATATATTTCGCAGGTTCTGAAAGTGATTGCGATCGTTAGACTCTTTTAGTTGCTTGGGAATCGTCGTTTGAAGATGGGCATGTGAAACTCGGAAAAAAATTTTGAGAGCGTCGGGACGGCTGCCGAAAGTCTGCGTAAAAAGGCCCCCCGGGCCAAAAGTTTCACCGTGCAAAATTCCCGATGGTGTTATTATGAAACTAGAATATATTTCGCAGGTTCTGAAAGTGATTGCGATCGTTAGACTCTTTTAGTTGCTTGGGAATCGTCGTTTGAAGATGGGCATGTGAAACTCGAAAAAAATTTTCGGAGCGTAGGAACGGCTGCCGAAGGTCTGCGTAAAAAGGCCCCCCGGGCCAAAAGTTTCACCGTGCAAAATTCCCGATGGTGTTATTATGAAACTAGAATATATTTCGCAGGTTCTGAAAGTGATTGCGATCGTTAGACTCTTTTAGTTGCTTGGGAATCGTCGTTTGAAGATGGGCATGTGAAACTCGGAAAAAAATTTTGAGAGCGTCGGGACGGCTGCCGAAAGTCTGCGTAAAAAGGCCCCCGCGCCAAAAGTTTCACCGTGCAAAATTCCCGATGGTGTTATTATGAAACTAGAATATATTTCGCAGGTTCTGAAAGTGATTGCGATCGTTAGACTCTTTTAGTTGCTTGGGAATCGTCGTTTGAAGATGGGCATGTGAAACTCGGAAAAAAATTTTGAGAGCGTCGGGACAGCTGCCGAAAGTCTGCGTAAAAAGGCCCCCGGGCCAAAAGTTTCAACGTGCAAAATTCCCGATGGTGTTATTATGAAACTAGAATATATTTCGCAGGTTCTGAAAGTGATTGCGATCGTTAGACTCTTTTAGTTGCTTGGGAATCGTCGTTTGAAAATGGGCATGTGAAACTCGAAAAAAATTTTCGGAGCGTAGGAACGGCTGCCTAAGGTCTGCGTAAAAAGGCCCTCCGGGCCAAAAGTTTCACCGTGCAAAATTCCCGATGGTGTTATTATGAAACTAGAATATATTTCGCAGGTTCTGAAAGTGATTGCGATCGTTAGACTCTTTTAGTTGCTTGGGAATCGTCGTTTGAAGATGGGCATGTGAAACTCGGAAAAAAATTTTGAGAGCGTCGGGACGGCTGCCGAAAGTCTGCGTAAAAAGGCCCCCCGGGCCAAAAGTTTCACCGTGCAAAATTCCCGATGGTGTTATTATGAAACTAGAATATATTTCGCAGGTTCTGAAAGTGATTGCGATCGTTAGACTCTTTTAGTTGCTTGGGAATCGTCGTTTGAAGATGGGCATGTGAAACTCGAAAAAAATTTTCGGAGCGTAGGAACGGCTGCCGAAGGTCTGCGTAAAAAGGCCCCCCGGGCCAAAAGTTTCACCGTGCAAAATTCCCGATGGTGTTATTATGAAACTAGAATATATTTCGCAGGTTCTGAAAGTGATTGCGATCGTTAGACTCTTTTAGTTGCTTGGGAATCGTCGTTTGAAGATGGGCATGTGAAACTCGGAAAAAAATTTTGAGAGCGTCGGGACGGCTGCCGAAAGTCTGCGTAAAAAGGCCCCCGGGCCAAAAGTTTCACCGTGCAAAATTCCCGATGGTGTTATTATGAAACTAGAATATATTTCGCAGGTTCTGAAAGTGATTGCGATCGTTAGACTCTTTTAGTTGCTTGGGAATCATCGTTTGAAGATGGGCATGTGAAACTCGGAAAAAAATTTTGAGAGCGTCGGGACGGCTGCCGAAATTCTGCGTAAAAAGGCCCCCGGGCCAAAAGTTTCACCGTGCAAAATTCCCGATGGTGTTATTATGAAACTAGAATATATTTCGCAGGTTCTGAAAGTGATTGCGATCGTTAGACTCTTTTAGTTGCTTGGGAATCGTCGTTTGAAGATGGGCATGTGAAACTCGAAAAAAATTTTCGGAGCGTAGGAACGGCTGCCTAAGGTCTGCGTAAAAAGGCCCCCCGGGCCAAAAGTTTCACCGTGCAAAATTCCCGATGGTGTTATTATGAAACTAGAATATATTCGCAGGTTCTGAAAGTGATTGCGATCGTTAGACTCTTTTAGTTGCTTGGGAATCGTCGTTTGAAGATGGGCATGTGAAACTCGGAAAAAAATTTTGAGAGCGTCGGGACGGCTGCCGAAAGTCTGCGTAAAAAGGCCCCCCCGGGCCAAAAGTTTCACCGTGCAAAATTCCCGATGGTGTTATTATGAAACTAGAATATATTTCGCAGGTTCTGAAAGTGATTGCGATCGTTAGACTCTTTTAGTTGCTTGGGAATCGTCGTTTGAAGATGGGCATGTGAAACTCGAAAAAAATTTTCGGAGCGTAGGAACGGCTGCCGAAGGTCTGCGTAAAAAGGCCCCCCGGGCCAAAAGTTTCACCGTGCAAAATTCCCGATGGTGTTATTATGAAACTAGAATATATTTCGCAGGTTCTGAAAGTGATTGCGATCGTTAGACTCTTTTAGTTGCTTGGGAATCGTCGTTTGAAGATGGGCATGTGAAACTCGGAAAAAAATTTTGAGAGCGTCGGGACGGCTGCCGAAAGTCTGCGTAAAAAGGCCCCCGGGCCAAAAGTTTCACCGTGCAAAATTCCCGATGGTGTTATTATGAAACTAGAATATATTTCGCAGGTTCTGAAAGTGATTGCGATCGTTAGACTCTTTTAGTTGCTTGGGAATCGTCGTTTGAAGATGGGCATGTGAAACTCGAAAAAAATTTTCGGAGCGTAGGAACGGCTGCCGAAGGTCTGCGTAAAAAGGCCCCCCCGGCCAAAAGTTTCACCGTGCAAAATTCCCGATGGTGTTATTATGAAACTAGAATATATTTCGCAGGTTCTGAAAGTGATTGCGATCGTTAGACTCTTTTAGTTGCTTGGGAATCGTCGTTTGAAGATGGGCATGTGAAACTCGAAAAAAATTTTCGGAGCGTAGGAACGGCTGCCGAAGGTCTGCGTAAAAAGGCCCCCCGGGCCAAAAGTTTCACCGTGCAAAATTCCCGATGGTGTTATTATGAAACTAGAATATATTTCGCAGGTTCTGAAAGTGATTGCGATCGTTAGACTCTTTTAGTTGCTTGGGAATCGTCGTTTGAAGATGGGCATGTGAAACTCGGAAAAAAATTTTGAGAGCGTCGGGACGGCTGCCGAAAGTCTGCGTAAAAAGGCCCCCCGGGCCAAAAGTTTCACCGTGCAAAATTCCCGATGGTGTTATTATGAAACTAGAATATATTTCGCAGGTTCTGAAAGTGATTGCGATCGTTAGACTCTTTTAGTTGCTTGGGAATCGTCGTTTGAAGATGGGCATGTGAAACTCGAAAAAAATTTTCGGAGCGTAGGAACGGCTGCCGAAGGTCTGCGTAAAAAGGCCCCCCGGGCCAAAAGTTTCACCGTGCAAAATTCCCGATGGTGTTATTATGAAACTAGAATATATTTCGCAGGTTCTGAAAGTGATTGCGATCGTTAGACTCTTTTAGTTGCTTGGGAATCATCGTTTGAAGATGGGCATGTGAAACTCGGAAAAAAATTTTGAGAGCGTCGGGACGGCTGCCGAAAGTCTGCGTAAAAAGGCCCCCCGGGCCAAAAGTTTCACCGTGCAAAATTCCCGATGGTGTTATTATGAAACTAGAATATATTTCGCAGGTTCTGAAAGTGATTGCGATCGTTAGACTCTTTTAGTTGCTTGGGAATCGTCGTTTGAAGATGGGCATGTGAAACTCGAAAAAAATTTTCGGAGCGTAGGAACGGCTGCCGAAGGTCTGCGTAAAAAGGCCCCCCGGGCCAAAAGTTTCACCGTGCAAAATTCCCGATGGTGTTATTATGAAACTAGAATATATTTCGCAGGTTCTGAAAGTGATTGCGATCGTTAGACTCTTTTAGTTGCTTGGGAATCGTCGTTTGAAGATGGGCATGTGAAACTCGGAAATAAATTTTGAGAGCGTCGGGACGGCTGCCGAAAGTCTGCGTAAAAAGGCCCCCGGGCCAAAAGTTTCACCGTGCAAAATTCCCGATGGTGTTATTATGAAACTAGAATATATTTCGCAGGTTCTGAAAGTGATTGCGATCGTTAGACTCTTTTAGTTGCTTGGGAATCGTCGTTTGAAGATGGGCATGTGAAACTCGAAAAAAATTTTCGGAGCGTAGGAACGGCTGCCGAAGGTCTGCGTAAAAAGGCCCCCCCGGCCAAAAGTTTCACCGTGCAAAATTCCCGATGGTGTTATTATGAAACTAGAATATATTTCGCAGGTTCTGAAAGTGATTGCGATCGTTAGACTCTTTTAGTTGCTTGGGAATCGTCGTTTGAAGATGGGCATGTGAAACTCGAAAAAAATTTTCGGAGCGTAGGAACGGCTGCCGAAGGTCTGCGTAAAAAGGCCCCCCGGGCCAAAAGTTTCACCGTGCAAAATTCCCGATGGTGGTATTATGAAACTAGAATATATTTCGCAGGTTCTGAAAGTGATTGCGATCGTTAGACTCTTTTAGTTGCTTGGGAATCATCGTTTGAAGATGGGCATGTGAAACTCGGAAAAAAATTTTGAGAGCGTCGGGACGGCTGCCGAAAGTCTGCGTAAAAAGGCCCCCCGGGCCAAAAGTTTCACCGTGCAAAATTCCCGATGGTGTTATTATGAAACTAGAATAAATTTCGCAGGTTCTGAAAGTGATTGC
>CAWVNO010002853.1:0-17592 GCA_963930645.1 Salticus scenicus | reverse complement strand
AATTTTAAATGAAAATGAATACTGTGATATATTGATAAATAATTATAGAGAGTAAAGATAAAATTAAATTGTGTCATAAGAAAAGGGGGAAAATATGAAAAATATTAATATTATTTTTTTTATGCTGCTCTAGATCCCTCCAGGTAATCTACATCAACAGTATTTATTTATTCATTTATTTATTTTCTTAAATTAGTGAATGATAATTATACAAAATTTGATTACACTCCATTAAACAAAATAATAATAATAATAATAATATATGTATATATATATATATATATATATATATATAAGCAACTATTTTTCCTTTCTCTCTCTCTTTCGTTTCCTTCAGAAATATTTAACCCCCATTATATTTTTTCCCTTATTAAGTAACAGTTGTACTAAATTTTGTTGATGGTTAAAATTGGTAAAAAAATATATATATGTACATGTATGTATATATATATATATATATATATATATATATATATATATATATATATATATATATATAACCTTTTTCTTTCTTTCTTTTTTTTTTTTCATTTGCATCCCTAATTCACTAAAGCGTTTGCAACATTCTTTAAAATTTGCGTTTCACAATTAACAATTCAAGAAAATATATTTTTATCAAAATGCCTTTTTTTCCAGGATACTGAAAAATGATGAGTACTTATTTTTCCCTTTAAAACTAGATTTTTCCTAGCCCTGATGTGTATATATTTATATGACACATCAAAGCAAACACAAATATGACACATTAAAGCAAACAAAAAATTAATTTCTTTATCGAAAAATTATGTTTGTCGGTGAGAAATTTCTGGCACATTTCTGTTGACATGACGTTACAGAGGGAACAAAAGGCGTTAAGTATCCCCCCCCCCCGACTTTAGGAAAAGAAAAACAAGAGGACGACACCACAAGAAGGCTATAATCGATTGTTGAGGCAAATTATAAAAGTTATTACATTTTGAAAATAAACAAAATAAAGGTGAGGTGATGCATTTTCATTCAAGTTTACTTGAATTATTTCCGTCTGGATTCAAAAAGTAATAAATCTTTTATTTTCGTGCTCTTTTTCAACTTGCTTCATTCCAACTAATCCTTCAAGTGGCTGCAGATGGACGTTCTTTAAGAGAATCCCGCTAATTGTTGAAAGCTGTTTCTTCATGGGACGTTTACCAAACGACAAAAGGGTTAGAAGATTTAACCTCTTTGACCGAACGATTTGTAAAGCTGTTCTTATCATTTGACTACAAGTGGACACAATACCTGTTTTCTACTCAATTATTTCTAGACTGCTTGTCTCCCCAGTCTCTTCGTTTTAGATTTTTTTTTTTTTTTTTTTACATGTTTTAAAAGTTTTGTTACCTGTTCCTCATATTTTTCCATATCTTAAAAAGACACTAGTGGGAGGAAAAAACTATATTTTTACATTTATTAAAAATTTCAATATATATATTCATATTTCAGTAACTATGTGCATCATGATCTTGAAAGTATTTTTGTGTTATTTTATAATATTCATAACAAATCTTTTTGAATGAATTATTTCATCCACTTGAACGTACTTAGAAATATTCCTCTCATTTCATTATGAAATAAGAACTTCCAAATATAATTTATTCCTTTATAAATTATTTACTTATTTTCTAACTTAGATTTTTAAAGATATTCCCTTAGATTTACGTTTAACCGAAAATTATTTATTTGTTTATTATTATTATTTTTTTCCGCTTCTGATTTTAGTTGGGAAAAAAAAAAATAAATATATAAAAAAATATATATATATATATATATAATTTATGTTGTAATTTCGTCTAGCTGGAAAACAACATATTCTTAATAAAGTGAATAAAAATGTTGATAGGTAATACATTTATAAGAAAAGAAAATTATATTTTCCTTTAATTATCACAGCATATCCTAATTCATTATAAAACTATTGTTTTCCTAATAAAAAAGAAAAAATGTAGACGAGAGGTGCCAGGCTCGAATCAGGTCGCAACCATCGTCATAGCTGTTCAGCGTTCTCCGTGGTTTTTTTCCGGAACTGGCATAGATGAGAGCTGGGTTGCCTCCGAATAACGCTCCCGGTGGGCATCCCAACCAGGCCTGGACTCAAGCATATTCAATCATCCCAAACACCAACATCCAAAGAAAGATTTTTTTAAACTAAAAATAATTTTTCAATGCAAACTTATATTGCTTCTTATATTTTCATTTTAAAGCACAAATTATTTTACCAGATTTTTTTTTTTTTTTTTAACTATAATTATTTTTTTTACATAACATATACTAACAGGAGGGGAGAGATCCGATAGAAAAAAAAAAATAATTCTATATAACTTTTTCACTAATTGCAATTAAACTTTTTCGGTTGTTACCTATTAATTAGGTAGAAAATACAGCAAAGGCTAAATATTCCGGAGGTAGGTAGAGGAAAAGAAGATTTTTTATATCCTTTTTTCCCCCTTTCGTGGAGGATCAAAATTGTGATTGCATGTCTCCCGACCACCTCTAGGGGTGTGTCCCAGACCGTCGGCAATTGCCCGGCTGTGCAGCACTAGTGCGACGTAAAACCCATCCATCCAACCCTTTTTTTTTTTTTGATATCTCAAAAGTTAGTAAAGTTCTCAATTAGTACTAAAATAAATAGTATAGTAAAAATTAAATGTATCGATTGAGAGAGGAGTTTGCAATGAAAAAGATGGTTTTTATATCATGTTCTTCTCCGTTTTCTCCCTCAGTTATAAATAAACATCGTGTTTTGTAACAGTCAGTAAATAATTATATCAAATTTCATTCCAATCAATAAAAAGTGATATAAAACTATCCTCTCATGAGAAATTTTGTTATGGGGGCTTCGCACCCACGGCAAAATCTCTTGATGCTTCAGCATCCAAATCACCCATGCAGTTGGCGCGGCACCCACGGCACCCACATAGTCGGCGCGCATGCTCTATGGGAGGTATTTCGATAAATCATCTTTTAATACCTTTTCTGTACACAAATCTTAATGAAATTAAAATATACTATTCAAGTTCACTATCCGATGTTTCTTATGTAAAATGGACAAAATACCAGCACTGGTTTCTATACAGGAACACCGAAAGTATTCCAAAGCATTGCATTCTATGAAAGGTATTTCTGTAAACAAAATTTTAATAACTTTACTTTGCACAAAGCTTAATGAAATTGAAATATGTTATTCATATGCACAAAAGAATGCTTTCTGTATATTTGTATTAAACTTACAGGGACACACAGAAATATTCAGTTCTTTTAAGAAATATTAATAAAAATTTGCTGGAATTGCTTTCGTTTATATTAAGTATTTTTAGTACTTTCTAACAATTTTTAAATGTGAACATGATTTCAATTTGTGTGTATGTATCTGTCTGTTCGTCTGCCCGTCTGTCTGTCCATGAGACTGTCTGTCTGTCCTCCTCCCTTAAATGCCTATGGAATTTTTTGAAACTGATATATATTATTCTAGTTCACAACCGGATGTTCCCTAAGGAAAATGGAGTGAATACCTCTGCCGGTTTATGTACACGGACACCCAAAAGTTTTCCTGAACATTGTGTTCTGAGAAAGGTATTTCTAAAAACCATATATTAGTAGTTTAGAAATTTCAAACATCAACTCTTAAATCTCACTTCTTATAATTGGAGTGGAAGGCTGATTTTTACCACTATACGTGAAAAATACCAGAGTCTTGGAATCGAACCCGGGCCTTCCGCTTAACTCACGGATGTTCTAAACTACTGAGCTACCCTGGCTGATAATCAGCTCGGCACTTTTCACATAATATACATTGGCAAGGGTCACCGAGTCTGCATTAGAGCAGCTATATCAAGTGACAAATTTTGAACGTAGCACAACTCCAATAGGCCACGAAATTCTAATTTAGAAATTTCAAAAAAAAGAAAAAAAAATTAAATGTGTTTTTTTCGGGGTGTTTTTTTTTTTTTTTTTCTGAGGGAGCTTTTTTCCTGTATTATTTTTTCCAGGATTATTATTATTATTTTTTTTTTCGTCTCTTACAAAAACTATATAGTATACTTAAATTTAGTACAGTATGAAAAATACATAGTTTTACTTGAAACGAAATTTTTGTACAGGGGTAATGCATCCGAATTGTTTTGTGCAGCTATGTGCAAACGATTAATAAATGATTTCATTCGCATTTTATACGAAACTTTCTTTTACGCATGCAAAATAAAAATATACATTCAGTTTATTCTGTTTTATGCAATCTAAAGATATTAAATGGTACCTGTCAGAAATGTCGCTGATAAACGTAATGTATCTGAATTCTCTTGAAAGTCCCTGAGCACGAACAACTTATTCTTTTCCCAGAATTTGGACTTTCTACAAATATGATGATAACAAGTACAGGCGTACACACAAAAACCAACAGCTTAAAAAAAAAAAAAAAAAAATTTTTTTTTTTTTTTTTTTTTTTTTTTTTTTTTTAATTAGGGAACCTTAAAACTAGCAAAAACTCAAGTGTAGCAAAAACTGAATTTCAAAAATTTTAGCCGAAACAATCATTTCTCTGCAATACATTGATAAGAAAAAGTAAAAAAAAAAAAAAAAAAAAAAAAAAGTGGGTGTGTATTGGCTGGGAGGGGTGAGCCCATTTCATAAAGTGAGTATGTTCGATCACAATAACAAATTTTAAGTAACCTTCCCACACGAAAAATATTTAGAATAATGAGTTTGGATTACAAACATACAGGTAAATACGTGCAAAATCACCGCTAAAAAACTGATGTTTTGATTCAAGGAACTTAAATCGCGAAAGTTTAGCAAAAACTCAATTTCGAAAACTGGAGACAAAAATAAAACTTTTTCTACAACATATAATAAGAGAAAATAATAAGAATTCTTCTCATCCAATGTTATATAATCTGATAAACGGCATGTTGTAAAATTTCATTTCTAAAATTCGGATAAATTTTGAAATACGTTTTCACATCTGCTTTCACTGGACTGAAAATTAATAGCTGAAGACCTTAGAATGTTTTCTGTAAACAAATTTAATAAAAATTTGACTTTTTGTCGGCCTTCCACAAAAATTTACTATAAAAATAGTAACAGTAATAATAAGATAATCTGCAATATAGGTTATTTTCGTGCAAAATGATACTTTTTACATACTTAAACCAAAAATATGTGAGATAGATAACAGTTATCATTTAAAAATTTTTATCTGTTAAGATTAAGTTATTTTAAAATCATAATTTTTAAAATAATTTCAACTCTATTCATTAATAATGATTATTATAATTTTTAACGTTGCCATTTTTTCCATTACCATATTTTCCGGTTGCCATCCTTTCCGTTGCCATATTTTCCGGTGCCATTTTTTTGCTGCCATTTTTACCTAAATTCAATCCCATAGCGTAATTGAACAATTTTTGAAGACTCTAAACAATCATAAGTACTTACTTTGTCGTATTCTTAAAAAAAAAAAAAAAAAGTGGGTCATTTTATAAATATGAATAATTTATGTCAATTTCTTTATGTTGTACATAGTATAAAGTTATTAATATATACTTAAAAATGTCCTCTGATAGACCATAACGAAATGATTGAAAACACTTTTGTGAGTTCTTGCACACAATAACGTTTCCTCTATTCATGTCATTTTCATTCGAGAATATGCCATAGTAAACTTGAATAAACATCTATTTTCGGTAAACACTTTGTTGAAAAGTGTTAAAAAAGAATATTTTTAGATCGCATTTCTAAATAGTGTTTTTTTTTTTTTTATTTTTTTTATTCTAAAAGCCTAATTAAAAAAAAAAAAAAGTAATATAATGTAATATTCTAGGAAAAAAGAAAATATATATATATGCATCTCCTTATATTTTGTGGCCTAGTGCAACTGCACCTTTCGCACCTGCCTAAGCATGGGCCAGCTTGTTTGCCTAACCATTAGAGTTTTTCCATAGCTTTCTCCGAAATCCGCCTGAAGACCTTTAAATAGATATGCATGGAGGGTGTCTCATGCAAAGGTAGATTTGTGAAAAGAATTAGCATTAATCCACCTATTGACACATGCATTTTTCTTCAGAACGAAAAACGAAACCAAGCATTAACATTAGAGCAAAATTACGAGTCGTCAAAAACAACGAATTACCTTTTAAGAAATTTAAACTTCAACTAAAATCAAGTAAAGTTAGTAGTACTAGCTAATTCACTGGTGCATTGACACTAATGAATTTAATCGACGAATAAAAATCAAACAAAACAAATGTTTTAACCTTTCATTTCCTTTACATTATCATCCAGACCCACTAGTGGCCGAGAAGATCTACTAAAAATGTGATAAATGGAAAGTGCCATGTTCAAACCCAGGTAGCACTTATTTTTACAGCCTTTCGGGTTTTTTAATGATTTTTCTCCAAAACTTGCAAAGTGTCTGTAATCATATTTTGTAATCTATGCGCCGCATATTTTTTCGCTGTTGTTCTTGTTTATTTTTAGAAAGGAAGTATTGATACCTCAGCATTTATCATGCGTAAAAATATAAAATATTTGTGCGTTGAAAAATCTCGAAACGTCAAGTAATACAGTAATTTTCCGAGAGATTATTTTCTACCCCCATACACCCAATTGTTAATATTTCATTCTAGTTCTCTCTATCTCTTTTTAATAAAAGTTAGAGACAGACAAAGACAAAAATATAAAGAAGCAATCGATAAAGATTACGTTTGAAACAATATTTTTTTCCCTTCTAATAAAAATGGCCAAGCTATGTAATAATAATTTCGTACTTTATTATGAAACTAATTCTTCTGTAAAAAATATACACACAAACGTACATATGCATACGTCTTGTTTTAAAATTCTTAATCAGAATCCTCTATTTTATCTTTATCTAAAATTTTCTCTTATCTCTGAATCTCATCACTCGTCAAACCCAGGGATCGACTTTCACCTCATTGACCCCCTAGCGTTTTGACCATTTGGCAACCTGTTTGACAACACTAAGTAGGTAACAAAACAACAAAGTGCAATATAACTAAACAAGGTGGGGCGAATATTTAAAGGAAAGAGAAAAAAATTACTAAAAACATGCGATGTACAATGTAGTTTATAATATACTAAGAGGGGGGGGGGGGTAGTCCTCAACAAATTCATAATGATGATTCTTCTTTCGTGCATAATTTTTAAAGAAATAAAGATATGAACATAAAATTTGGATGCCATGTTCATTATCGTATCATTAATCGAATTTTATATAACTTTAGCATAAGCAACTCTTTTTAAAATAATAATCATTCATTTTTCTCAAATGTAAGCTTTGGAAAAAATGGAAAAATTCAACAATTTTAGGGGGAAAAAAAAGTATAAGAAAAATTGTGTTAAAGATGAAATGCAGATAGAAGAAGACACCCATGCCGGCAAATGTTAAACTTAATCCCGACTTTTCTTTCTGTTTTCAATTCACTTTTACTTTTATAACGGATGTTTTGAAAATATATAATTACTAATTTGTAGACTATGAGAATCATCAGAATAACAAAGATGTTGAAAAATAATTTTATAATGAACATCTTATACAATTTTCATGTTTGTATGAATATTTTTTTAAAAGTTATTCACATGCAAAAAGAGAAAGAGGGAAAAATAAGAAAAGAAACAGAAAAGTGAATACAAGAAGAAACATCCGGTTATAATCTAACACATAGATGCATGTGCGTCTTCACTTGTCTGTAATGCATCCTTATTATGGTCATTTTTCATTACGTTTTCCTTTCTTTTTAAAAAATTTTACTTGAAAATTTTTACTTAAGTTTTACTTACTTTTTACTTTATATAAAATTCGATTAATGATATGATAACAAATATGCCATCCAATTTTTATGTGCCTATGTTTATTTGTTTGAAAATTATGTGTAAAAGATAATGGGAAAACAGATTGTTCCTTTGATTTTGTACACCCATGTATCTGTCAGCTTATACAAAAAGACTAAAATTCGTTTATTTAACAAGATATATTTCTTTTTTAATCTTTCATAAGGTATTATAAATTTAAGAAGTGAATGAAAGTGATTAGAAAAACTTCATTAGAGCTTCAATAAAATAAAATGTATGAATGGCCGGAAAATATGTAATAATGCAGAAAAGTGACACTATATCAGAGATGCCAAGTGATTATGGATTGTCCGTAATCATAATACCTGAATTTTTTTAATGTATTCTTTTATAATAATTATCTGCAATTTAATAGGATACGTTTTACTTTTTCTTTATTGTGGTATGAAACTGATTTTTCGTTAGTAGTATCTTGGCATGTCTGCTATAGTAGAGTGACTATGCAGTCAAGTTATACAAAATTAATTGCTTTTAAAACATCTGATTACGCATGATATTTCAAAAACATAAAATCTCTTTCTCAGATAACTACTAGTTCAGAATTTGGTCGTATTGTCACATTTTATGGAAAAATCTATTAAGACGACAAAGAATACTGAAAATGTTTAACATCAATTTATAAAAAATATATACTCCCACCAGTGACCGAAAAGTTTTATAAGCTCATTGGCTAAGCCATTCTAGGTTCTCGTGATTTTCTCCGAAACATCCATGAATAGGAAATAGGAATCATTAGAAAGTCCACCTGTGAAATGCCTTTTTTCATCATTTAATTAGAAATTCATATAATAATAGTTTTGAAAATAAAATGATAAAAATTTCGAAATATGATTTGAAATTAAGTTAAAAAAAAAAAAAAAAAAAAAAAAAAAAAAGAAGGGGGGGGGGGGAGACATATACAATGGTTTGAATTTTATATTTTAAAGCAAATATTTTATTTATTTATTTTGTACTGTTTTTCTATACTTGAATGAAAAATTAAGATTACATTGTATTAAAATTATTACAAACAAAAATTTTTTTAAAAGAAATTTAATTAAGTACTCGAGTCCTGTATTAGATTCGGATCGGACCTGTTTTCTTTAAGTATTTATAAACTCTTTAGAGTCTGTAATTGACTAATTCTTATTATGCAAAATTGTAAGTGATTTGCTGCAAATCGTAACATTTAGGCAGCCTAGAAACAAATGTAAATCTATTTTTATTTGAAATTTATTCGCAGATTTTAATTTTACATTTGATAGATTTAGATCGAAAATATAAAATCATAATTTCACAGAAGTAATGCACATCAAATTTGCATAAAAGCGTTTTTTTTTTTTTTTTTTTTTTTTTTTTTTTAATGATTCTTAAATAAACTTGAAAAAAAAAAAAATTCCCCCTGTAATTTTGTATTGCTTCGTGTCCTTCAACCAGCGATGACAATTTTCAGCTATTTTTGCCACAATATCATTATGCGACAACATCTATCCATTTTAAACATGCAAAACATACTTAATAAAAATATCTCTATATATTAAAAAAAAGTTACTGTCACTGGCGTCAGTTTTTTTTTGTCTGCGACAGCATCTTCTATCGGAGAGCAGGGTCCTTTTCGTCATGAGAGGTATCAATGTGTTTCGAATACTCCAAGGAAGACAGTTCAGCTGCTTAGAAATTTCTATCATTTTAATTAAAGAAGTTATTAACTAAAAACGACAAATTCATGAAGGTACTCTATTTGCCATTTTGAAAAAAGCTTCTCCCAGTGACGTTGTTCTTCTGCTATGAAGTCATTTTACATGGGAAAATTAAATATGATCTATGGTTGTACGTAGGTAGGTAGTTAGGTTGGATTTAACGTCGCACCAGTACTGCGCTATGGGTAATTGGCGACGGTCTGGGTCGCACCCCAAGAGATGTTCCGGAGACATGCCATCAATATTTTGATCCACTGGCGATTCCCCCCCCCCCTCCCGCTTTGGTGATCCCCAGAGGTATAGTGTGGATGGGAACATGAAGGATTTTGCGGCCACGACAGATTTTATGTGCACCAGCCACCACTGATGTACACAACGGTCTTTGACCGGCTCGAGTATCAAATAGGCAATCTTATGATTCCAATTACGTGCTCGGCGCTTTACCGACTAGGGTACCGCGGCCGGAAACCATGGATGTAAAAAAGAAAGAAAATAAATATAAATATCAACTTTTTTCTCTACTTTTAGAAAATTAATTTTCTTACACTTAAAAATTAAAATATGATCCTTGATTGTAGGTAGGTAGATAATTAGGTAGGTTGTGTTTGACGTCGCACCATTACTGCGCTATGGATAAGTGGCGACGGTCTGGGACGCACCCCTACGTATGTTTCAGAGACATGCCATTACAGTTTTGGTCCTACACGAAGGGGATGGCTCCCCCGCTTCGGTGGCCCCCAGAGGTATAATTTTGATGGGAACTTTGAGGATGTTGCGGCCACGACATATTTTAACGTGCACCAGCCACATCAGTGTACACGACGGTCTTTCGCCGTCTCGAGAACCGAACCCGCATTCTTCCAATTATGAGCTCGACTCTCTACGACTGGGGTACCGCGATCCGGATATAAGGTTGTAAAAAAGAAATAAAAAGGGATGTAATGTAAAATGGTCTAGATATTATGAATTTGTTTCTATTAAAAATACATATATAAATATTATATATTTAAATTTGACAATGAATGTGAGGGTTTCCATGATATTTTTCTGCTTTTGTCTTGTAATATGCACTATTAATATTCCTTTTCAGTGAAAGAAAGAAGCGAATAGGCGGGCAGAGCTCTGCATATGTTAATATGTAAAGTGAGTTGGGGGGGGGGGAGGCGAAGCCTCCCTCCGCGGTTGGTGAGCTGAGCGAGCAGGGGACAGAGCCCCCTAGTACTTAAAAAAAAAAAAAAATCCTAAAGAACATACTTTTATTGAAATGTGAACTAAAAAGCACAAATAATTTATAAATTTAAAGCTTTTATTGGATAGCTGCAAGATATCGCACAACTCGATGTAACGTAATTTTTGAACTAAGCTCCGAATAAGAATGACATTGATAAACATACAGATAAATATGACTTATTTTAATGGAAAAAAATCGTAAGTTGTTCTATATTTACTTTCTCATAATTACCCTGTTTTTATAAATAGCTAGCCATCAAAAATTCCCGACGACTGAAGTTGAGTACCCAATGCTTCCCCCCCCCCATTAAATTTATTTATATTTATCTGTATTTTTAGGAATATTTTACTCTTATTCGAAGCTCAGTTTAAAGATTAGGTTACATCGACTTGTGGAATATCTTACCGCTATTCAATAAAGACTTTAAACTTATAAATTATTTTGCGGTTTTTAGTTCACATTTCAATAAAAATGTGTTCTTTAGTTTTTTTTTTTTTTTTTTTTTTTTAAGTATAATTTTATTTTATATTTTTTAGTCTTAAAGAAAAATTTAACCTATAACTAATGGCACTCAAGTTTTTGCATTTTATTAAAATATCATTTATTTCTTTTTTGTCTTAAACAAAAATAAGCCTATAATTAATGACACTTAAGTCTTTTCATTTTATTAAAGTATAAACAGTTTTAGTAGTAAAGCAAAACTGAACTTATGACTTATGACGCTTTCGTCTTTACAATTTAATTATAAAATGAATCTAGTTCAAAATTCTTTCTTTCACGTCTTCGCAATCTAATCTAGCCATTTCATTTAATGCGTCATCATTACACCAATATTTCCTGATAGTTTTGAGCAATCAATTTCTTCTATACGAGGACCATTCAGTGACTTTACACAACTGATCGCCACGTAAAGCTTGGCCAGCAGCAAAGGGATGCGACCCAAATACATGACTGCATAATCTACCGTGGTTAGGTAGATACCTAACTTAAAATTAATGGCAACATTCGTCTTTCAGCCGTACCATAGCTGTATTTAGCAAAATAAAATAAAATAAAAAAATGAAAGACATTTCAGGAAAAAAAATTCTTTAGCCTACTTTTGTTTTTTAAGTAATAGATATAAAATTCTACATGAAACAGAATTTAATTTATTCAGTACAATAGGACTTGTTTTAATCTGTTCTTCCATATAAAGACATGCAGTAACTGAGTTTCAGTCTCTAGCACCTGTTACTCTATTCATTTCTGAAATTTTCTTTAGTACAGCTTTAGCATAGGAGCCCTTTGGTGGCTTTTAAATTTTTGTTATCATTTTAGCGATGAATTAAAATGGCTATTGCAATTGCATAAGGAAACATCTTGGCGAGAAACGTCCGGGCTACTTCGGACCCAAATTCCAAATTTAGCAAAGTGCTGAAGCTGTTCCATTTCTTTAGCACGATTTTTCTCAATTTTATTTTAATTATTTCAAAAAAAAAAAAAAAAAAAAAAAACTTATATGTTTTAAAAACTGCAGCTTTTTGAATTATTAAGTTTGAATTACTTTTCTTGGCGGTAAACATTTATCCTGCCATTATTTATATTCCATTGAATTAATAAATTCTTATACCACATTGATAAAATATAATATTTTAGATTTTATTTATTTATTTATTTTATTACAGTTTTCAGATATCATGGAATTTTCTATGCCTTTTATTAGTAAGCACCATTAAATGAGTAAAAGTAGCACCAAATTTCTTAAAATATTGATTGTAGATAAATCAGCCTAGGTTGGTACATGTGCATTAATAATTATACAGCTGTCCTGTGCATTAATTTTAGCTTAAAAATGAAGTTCTTTTCAATTAATTGTTATTAATTAAAATTATTCTCAATAAGCAGTTTATTACTTGAGATGTATTTTCTTTGAATACTTTCAGGCAAGAATGAATCGAATTTTATCCTACTTTTACTGCACAAAAATATAGTTAAAAAAGTTCTTTCAATTAATTAGTTTTTGGAAGCAGATATATATATATATATATATTTTTTTTTTTTTTCAAAAAAATTAAATTATTGAATTATTTATAGGCCATCTAACATGATTTTTGGTAAGAATAAAAAAATAGATATGTGCTTCAAATTAAATGGTCTTTTTATTTTAAATGTCATAAGATGAGACCATAGTTAAGGGGATTTGGCACCTTTTATTTGACACCATTCAAGGTTTCTTATAAAAGTTTATATTTCCACTTAATATTTATAAATTGAACTATGTTAAATTTGTTCAATGAAATATACGTTCAGGTAAAAATTCTTATGGTTTTTGATATATTTTTTACAGGTTTGAAATCTTTAAATTGCGTTTTCTTAGCTTGCATTTTCCCATTATTTCACGTTCTTCAAAATGCTAAAAAGTTTACAGATATTTCAGAAAAGACTTAATATTTATTTTGCCTGTTTAATAGAACCTTCTTAAAAAATAAATAAATAAATAAAAAAGAAACTCAAATTTAATTATCTTGCTTTGTTTATTTATTTATTTATTTTTTTCCTAATTCAAAATTATTAAAAGAAAACTCTTTCGATACTGTCCGTTTCGAAACTGATTATTATTAATTTTCTTTTCCTTTTCTTTCAAAAAAAAAAAAAAAAAAAAAAAAAAAAGAAAAGAAAGAAAAGAAAGAAAGATTTTGAGGAAATTCTGGCAAAAGCAGAATTTAGTTTAGTAAGGAGGTACTTTATTATTATTTATTTTTTCCTTTAAATTATAACATCGCTTACAAATTATTCAATTATATTTTCAATATATTTTCGATAAAATTTCGATTTCGATAAATGTCCAACTATCGTAAAACTGGTATCGTAAAAATCCGTAGATTGAGACTAATAGTCCTCTGTCCGAATAAAAATAATAAATAAATAAATAAAATAAAATAAAATAAAAATAAACATATTTCTATTGGTTTACATGAATATTGTCTGGACCAAAACTGACACGGTCTGATGGAATGTCCGCGTCGGAAGAGTGTCCAGTTAATCTCAGTGATAATATTACTTTTTCTTATTCATAGAAATGGTTGAGAAAGTAAGGTTTTGGGGTTATATTTTCAAAACTGAGTTTTTGTTATATTTACACGTTTTGAGCTTCTCTGATTCCGAAAATGACGTTTTTAGCGTTTGGTTTGTATGTGCGTGTGCGTGCGTGTCTCAAGAACAAGCCGCAGAAGTGCAAACTCGGTATTCTATATTGATGCTATCCTAAATTTTTCGTTCAGATCAAGCAAATGGTTCATGTACAGGGACATCTAAGAGAATTCAAATCTATTACGCCTATGGGAGAAATTTCTGGTCAGTACAGTGGAATATCTATGAACTGTCCTAAACAAAATCAGCATATTTTTGTACATGCATAAAACCATCTTTTTGTAGATTGTGGTATGGAAATCATGCATCATTCGTTTACAGGACTACTTAAAGTATTTGGATTCATTGAGGCTATACCTGGAAATTTCTGGAAGTGTATTTCATTTTTTGTTAGGTGTTTTTCATATAAGACTAAATATAAGTATACGACGCGATGTGTATATGGTTTATACACAATATACAATACTACCCAAAACCCTTGAATGTATTAGACAGCAGTATTTTGCTACATTTTACTCTGTCCCCGATCACTTCTTAAGAAAGAAAATTAATTTTCCATACCTATACTGTATATAAAATATTTTTCGAAATTGTATTTTCAACTCTGGTTTATTGTGTTAATCAAATTTGAGGTGCCCTGAATACGGAACTTCAATATTTAGCGAGTGATCTGTACATATATCTGTTAATAACACGTTAAATGCCAATCACGCAATATTGCGTGAGGCGAGCTCTCATCAAACAGCTGATAACGCGTTATTGCGGGGACGTCGCTGTTAAGTTTCTAAGTGGAATAGTATAGTGGCCACAGCGTAGTATTTATATATTGGCAATTAGGGAAGGAATTTATTATTATTATTTATTTATTTATTTATTTATTTGCATGAAATTCCAATTTTCAGCTTGGCAATGAACATGTTAACATTAAAAAAAAAGTTGCAGGTATCTATTGTATTAAAATGCAGGTTAAGAGAAAGTCGTGTGGGTGACACACCAAATTTTTTATATAATTTTAAATCATTAAAAAATATATATCTGTCGCTTCTCGACGTTATACAAATACGGCCAAATCCTGTGCAGCAAGTGTTTAACATTTATAGATTTATTTCGTTTGCCACTGGAACCTGCCTCTGAAAAATGCCCTGAGGGGACTTGTATATTGTATTGCCACTGATTATGAAGACGTGTGCAAAACTTTAGGTCAATCGGACGACCGGAGGTGGCTAAAAATTGAATTTCAAGATTCCATTACATACATTAATAGTTACATACATCAAGTCAAGTTATTAATAAAAGCGTATTAATTTGCTGCATTTTACTATGCCGACGAACATTGCTCAGGAAGGAAAATCAATTTTTCATACCTATACTGTAAGAAAAATATTTTTAAAAGCTCTATTTTCACCTCTGTTTTTTTTTTATTATTATTATAATATCACGTTTTGAGGTTCTCTGAAAACGAAAGTCTAATTTTTAGAGATTGATTTGTATGTACACCTGTTATTAACATCAGTTAAAAAGAAATAATCGCACAAATTCATCTTTATAGTATTGAAATGCAGGGTAAAGGAAAGTCGTGTAAGTAACACATCAGATTATTTATATATTTTTAAATCTAAAAAAAAAAATAAAAAATAAAATAAAAATAATAATAATTTTTGCAACTCGACGTTACACAAATACGGCCAAATCCTGTGCTGCAAGTCCGTATTTTAAGATGTGTGCCCTATGTACGCACTTTCCGGTGTGTGTGGTACGAACGTCCGCAATTTCAGGTGTGTAATGGACGTCCGCAATTTCAGGTGTGTATCGGACGTCCGCAATTTCAGGTGTGTATCGGACGTCCGCAATTTCAGGTGTGTATCGGACGTCCGCAATTTCAGGTGTGTGACGGACGTCCGCACTTTCAGGTGTGTGACGGACGTCCGCACTTTCAGGTGTGTGACGGACGTCCGCACTTTCAGGTGTGTGACGGAAGTCCGCAATTTCATGTGTGTGACGGACGTCCGCACTTTCATGTGTGTGACGAGCGTCCGCACTTTCAGGTGTGTGACGGACGTCCGCACTTTCATGTGTGTTACGGACGTCCGCATTTTCATGTGTGTGAAGAATGTCCGCATTTTCAAGTGTGTGATGGACGTTCGTATTTTCACGTTTGTGACAAACGCTCGGGTACATAGTATGCTCGACAAACGCTCATGTACATAGGGTATCCGCACTTGTAGGTGTGTGACGTACGATTTTATCTGCACTACTTCGAATTCATTAAAATTTAATTTCTATAATTTCTTACTTAAAACGGTAAAGTAAATTTCTTATTCTAATATGCAAGAATAAAATAAAAATATAAAAATTAAAAATATATAAATAAAATAACAAATAGCGCAACAGAAAAATATATAAATAATAACATTAATTATAATATAAAGGATTAAAAAAAAAAAAAAAAAAAAAAAAAAACTTAAATAATTAATGGCTTTGAATTCAGAACTGAAGATATAAATACTTCTAGATCTAGAACTTTGGTCCTGATGCGCTTTATTTGATAATTCCGGTGAAAGAATTGTGCAAAATACTAAATGAAATTCATCATGAAACCATATTTCTTTTTATTTCATTATTTTGCAGTTTAACGAACAACTTGCTCAATTTAATAATTGATTTTCTCTAATTATTTTTAAATATTAATAAAATAACTTCGAAATGTTAATTGCGTGAGATAATATGCATCATTCCATGCATATTATCTCACGTATTTAAATCAATCTATCAATTATGCCTGAATATTTACACTAAACAGTAATAAATTACAATGTTTAAAATTTCGATAGTGTTTTTTGATAAAACTGCAAATATATGACACTTTTTACACAATTAAACGCAAAATCACTTGCAGAGAAAATTTAATACTGATTAATTAAAAAAAAAAAAAAAGTTTGCCGTCTCATTTTAGTCGCAATTTTCTATATTATGACTGATTAATAAAAAAAAAAAATTAAATGTAAAATTTTAATTTAAATCTTATAATCATAAACGTCATTTCAGACTTTTTCAACAAGATGCAAGAGTGGGCAACAGAATGAAAATGTCTAATGAAACAAACTAGATATATTTGGATAAAAACAATAAAAATTAATTTTTATTCTAAAATTTCAAAATCCAGCAGGAGGCAAATGACAAATAAATAAATGATATCTTTTAACAATAACAGTAACATTTTTTTCCCCTAGTAAATAAAAAAAATATATATTAAAGAAGACAGAAATCTGTATGCTTATTTAAATAGAACAACCGTGGACATACACACCATGCATATTTAAATAGTACAACCGCGGACGACATACACACCATGTACATTTAAATAGCACAACCGCGGACCTACAGATAGTACACATACTGAAGACAAAATGCGGACCTCTGAAAGTACCTATACACACTTGCTTTGACAGAATACACAGCACAGAATACACAACACCCCTTATATCCGGCAAATAGCGGACATTATCAAAATACTATAAAAATAAATTTTTTAACATAAATTAGGTCCAAGGATGTCGAAAATGAGCTCAGTTCAAATTGCGGACGTCCGCAATTGGCGGTAAGTCCGCAGTTGGAAGGTGTGTATAGGCACACAGGTCCGCAGTTGCGGGTTCCGGGGCACACACAAAGGTT
>CAWVNO010002852.1:0-18100 GCA_963930645.1 Salticus scenicus | reverse complement strand
AAAAAAAAAAAAAAAAATCCATCCAAAAATGCAAAATTGTGAATCTTTGGGCCCTTAGGAACGAAAAAATACTGGAATAATATATATATATATATATAATAATATTGAAACTTAAAATGATCCTTTATTGATTTTGTTCAGTAAAAAAAAAAAAAAAAAAAAAAAAAATTCTGATATCGGCACATAGTTGATTCCTACTGAACATTTCATGTTATACTTCTCTGAGATGAAAATCGACCCCATTCATCATGGAATTTTAATAAATAATTTGCTCTGGGCCAATTTTTATGGGAAAATATAGAAGAAAGTTTTGTGGTAACGACAATGCACTTTTTTTTTTTCCTTCAGCGAGAGAGAGAAATTATTTTTATTTATAAATTAATTTAAAAAAGTAAATATCAGAAAACAACAAGCTTGATATAAAGAGAAGTATCGGCATGGGGCATTATATAGTTGTATATTTACATGAACACACAGTAAATAATTGTTTTAAGCCGTTCATTTATTCTCTTTTAAGTTTTTATATCCATTTTGTACAAGTATAGTCGAAATTTTTTTCTATTCAATTTAATATAAAGATGCATGGATATACGATGTTGGTTGGTTGGAGGATTAAGGCCGAATGACTCCTTATGTGTCCTAGGCCTATAGGGGGAATGCCCTCCGTGGGGGTCTTTCTAAGGGGTCCCAGCCCGTATTTACGCGAGTTTCGGAGGAAACCACGGAAAACTCCGAACGGCTAGGTCGATGAGCGCGACCTGGGAACGAACCCGGCACCTCCCATCTACCAGCTTTGAGCGCAGAACCGCTCGGCCGCTGGTGGGCCGGATATACGATGTAAAAATTTGTTATAAATTATTTTGCAGTTTTCTAAAATTAACGAACTTTTTACTTCAGTCCTTATTTATTTGTTGTTCAATTTTTAATTATTTTAAATTTCATTAAAAAAATATTTTTCTTTTTATTTTCATCCTAATTATATGTATTTACATATATAAACTTAATTTAATTCATTATGCTACATTTAATGCTCACAGACAAATTGAACTTGATATGATTATTAAATATATTTTGTAATTAATCCCTAACTCCTGTGTATGTTATAGAATCAGTAAGGATTATATTTGTATTCCTATCTAAGTTAAGCAAAGGTAAATGATACTAAAGATATGCAGCCAAATTGTGATTATTCTAATTTTTCTGTCGATGTTTTATTATAAAATTTATTTGTTATTTTCAATAAATGCGTAATAATTCATTAAATATTACTATTTAAAAAATAAAATTATTCAATCTATGTAATGTTTTAATTAATAATATTATGCGTATTCTTAATTTTTATTTTATGAAATAAATAATAATTAAGAGTGCATGTATATATATATGTATATATTTACATGAAATTTCATTTGTATAATTCTGCTCTTGTAAGAATCAACATTGTTTATTAAATTTTGCTTATTCCTCTTCTCATTCAAATATCGTCCATGACTATCTTTTGAAAAAGGCATACCTTATCATACTAAAGAAATTATTCGTGCTATTCTTATACTTTATTTCTCTTCATTTTTTAAATTCCGACTTTTGATATGCATTCGAACATTCATGTGACGAGTTGAATGAAGAAGTAAGTACTCAGCTTCTTACCACCTGTAATGTAAAGAATGTAGATGGATTTTATATAATCGAAAAAGGTACTGGGACAAATTTTAGAATTCTTATCTCTGCAAAGACGCAGGCAAATAAGTATAGGCTGGACATCTGTTAAAGATCTGTAAAAAGATATGTCTTGTTCGGGATTCCGAGAGAAAATGGCGCTCCTCTTCTTTCATATGTGCTAGAAAACCATTAGCTCTAATTATCGAGGCATCCGTTTCAGCTTAACAACTGTCAACAAGCACAATTTATTACTTAGGGAGTTAGGGGAGTTTTTTCGGTCTTTCTCTTATTGTGTAACTTTGCAAACCTTTCTAACACCATATGTGAAGAAGATTTGAATTCAAAGTCAGGAAGCTTTTAGATTTCTCTTTTTTCTGTTAAAAAATAATGCCAACTACTCAGTTATTAATTATGAAATAATTAAAATGTTAAAATGAAAATAACAACACATATGATTCATATAAAAACAGACGAATTTATTCATTATAAAATGTCAATAAATAAATCTTGTTCCTTTTCTTCTTCTTCTTTTTTTTTTTTTTTTCCTCTTTCAATTTAAAATTTATAAAGTTAAAAAAAAAATATGTATGCGATTTACTTCTTTTCCACTGATTAATTTTTCACCTATACATGTAAAAATTATAAAGTTATGAAGCTTCAAAAGAAATTAATTTTAATAATGCATAAAATTAGCGTTTATTTTAGATAAGGAGAAAAATAGCAGTGCACAATAATTACACAAAGCAGCACATAATAATAATAATCTATATAATATTTCTCTAACGTGGACCAATTTCAATTAATTTTTGTCGAAACGATACGATAGCGGTGAAATTAATAAAATACGCGAGGATAAAAAATATTTAAAAATTAACAATATTTAAGCACGCGGATTCAGCTCAATGTTCTAATAAGAAAACATGACGACATTTGTATGATAACATTATTTTATGTAAAATGTATTTTTAAAAGTTATTTCTTCAGAATCTTTGCATTGTTTCTTATTTTAAAGATATATACAGAATATAAATCATCATCATAAATTGACGCAATCATAAAACGTATAATCAAATTAGGATTTTTTTTTAACACAAAATTACGCCAAAGTAAATAAAATGGCATTGCACTCCTGGCGATAAAAAGTTAAAAGTTATAATATTTATAAGTTAAAAAAAAAAAAAAAAAAAAAAAAAACATATAAAAAATTATTTATATAAATAAAGAGAAGTGTATGTGTGTGCGTGACTGTCTGCTCTCTACTGCTCACACTGCCAACTGCACAGCTACAAAACTTGCATACCGATACTTGGGAACCTGTAAGTGTGCACCTCATCCACCTTTTTCAGAATTTGAATTTTTTAATTATTATTATTATTATTAATTTTCAATTTTAAATATTGGCTTCAACGTTTCATTTTTCATAAATTTATTTTACCATTGTAATCGTCTGAGTACCTTAGCAATTGCTATTACGCTATTTATTTTTTAATTAATACATTCATTTGAAAGCGAAATTTTTTTTTATCTTTTTAATTTATTATATTTATTGAAAATAAAATGATAATGTAGCAGAAAAAGTTAAGTATATTAAATTAAAAAACTTATAACAGTTATGTTTATCTATAATTTTTATAGTATAACAACTTTTTATTTTTCGTTTTATATATATATATATATATAAATATTTTCTTTTTTAGTCTCTTTAAAAGAAAAATCTTTTCCTTCCTCCCTCCCCCCCCCTTTTTAATTTACATTATTTATCGGGGGGGGGGGGGGGAATGGTAGTATATAGTAGAAAGGACTAATCCGATTAAAATTTATTTGTTTTCATGTATTTAATTCCTTTTAAATATATTTTTTATTTTATTGATTGAATCAAATTGGTTGGAATAGGGAGCGCTGTTAAAAATATTAGCAAGCCATGGTTTTTCATAGTTAATATTGAAATCATTAAATGCAAAAGAAAAAATATTTTTTGATTATCAAAATTTCACTAACGGGAACAAATTTTAATAAAATTTTGCTAAAACGATGCGGTACTGAAAAGCAAGCATATTTTAAATGTTTTATAGACAGAAGTTGAAATTAGATTTGTATGAAATGTTGGCTTTTTTATGCATTTCAAGATTAAATAATACCATATGCATCAAAAAGCAAAAAAAAAAAATTTAAATAAAACATGAATTTCAAATATATAATGAAAATGCAGGTATTATTTTAAAATAATTTTGATTTTTTTTTTTTTTTTTTTTTTTTTTTTTTGCCCAGGCTTATTTGGTTATTTTAAATAGAAAATTCATGGAGATGAATGCTACTGAAATTCAAATGAAGCAATTATGCGTTAGGTTACTTTCTATAATTATAATTTTTTTTTAAGTAAAGTTTTAACACCAGCATAATTAACATAAGATTTTTGAAAATGTGAAATCTGCTGTAATCATTTATGGTTTAATAAATTTACAATCATCATTCATTAAATCAAAATTTCGGTAAAAGTGGCATAATTTTACGGCATTCATATAAATAAATGGACCAGTCCGATCAAATTTCGGGAAAATGTATAGATATGCCATGGGAAAACACATTTTTTAGACCTATTGTATAAACATAAAAAAAGTACATACATACATAACAATTAATAAAGGATTTTAAGTAAAAAAAAAAAAAAAAAAAAAAAACAGAAGTAACTTTTTTATTTATTTTTAATTTTATTTATTTTGTAAATTAAGTATAACAACTGACTTTTTAGATTGCAACAGTAGTTGCTACAAATAATAACTTTCCCAACGATTTTATTTATTTATTTTTTGTTATTATTTATCATTTTTTTTTCCATTAAAAAAAGAAAAGAAACGAAAAAAGAAAAAGAGTCTGTGCTAAATACAATTTAGTTTTAGACAAGAAAGCTTTATTTATATTATTTTATCTTGTTTAATACCAGATATTGCCTTGCCCGACATTCAGCTTTATTCAAGGAGGTCTTTAAAAAAAAAAAAAAAAAAAAAAAAAAAAAAATCCACCTTTTTGTCTGTCTGAAAAAAATTGTCCTGTTGTTTCTAAAATTATAGCCTCCCACTAGTGGCTGAGAAATTCTGCCCTCGAAGCTGCAAGACGGGAAGTACTGTGTTCAATCCCAGATTGCACTCGTCGACTTAGCCATTCAGAGTTTTTCGTGGTTTTCTCCGAAACTCGAAAAATTACGTGCTAGAACCCCTTTGTAAGGCTTCCATCTAGGGTATCTCCTTCCTTGGGCTCAGGCCCCTAGTGCAGACAATAGGCCTTAACATAAACATCAACACCCGATAGTGTATTTTTTTTTCCTTTAATGCAAAATTTATGCAAAAATATAAAATTTTCTTTTATGCAAAAATGTTTAAAAGAAACTGATTCTCATCACCAAAATATGAAGTTGTGTTTCTTAGCAACAGTTACTACGTTAATTTTAAACCTTTTTTTACTTTAATTACTTCCGTGGCTATGATATATATATTTTAAAAATTATATGGACAGTCACAGGTGCCTTCTACTATAATTTTTATTTTATTTTCATTAAATGTTTGTTTAATTGAAAGAAAAAGGATATTTTAATTTACGTAAAATTAATATGAAATTTTATCAAATGTACAGTCGGTAACAAAAGTGTCCGAACGCTAGCAAAAATTCCTATGTATAAAAAAGTACACCTCATACGGTTCTGTTAAATAAATCCTTATCGAATCATGTTCTTAGACTGACTAAGAAGAGGATTCGACAAGGATTTATTTAACAAAACCGTATGAAGTGGACTTTTTTTAAATGTGAATTTTTGCTAGCGTTCGTACACTTTTGTTACCTACTGTACGATTGGAGGAAGCAGAGGAATTTAAATATTTTCGTAACAAATATCGTAAATTCTTATGTGGTAGCGTTGCCAATAATACAGCTAAGATCAATTAATCAAATAACAAAGATGGGGCAGGAATGAAAAGCCATTCAGATTATTATCTGGTTTAATGAAGTAATATTTACACAATTTTACAATATTTACAATTAAAAGAAAACAGAATCTGTAATCGATAGGCCTCATGCCTAATAAAAATTTTTTCTAGACCATATCAGGCTCCTGCCTCCACTCAGATCTCCAAGATCAATCTCACTCTTCTTAATTCTCAAGCTCCTCTCTATCCTCTTTCCTCCTCTCCGTGTCTCCGGGACTTGAGAGAGGGGATCAGCCCCCTGATGCAATCCGGCTCCCGATAGGCTCCTCCGGACTCTGGACCACTCCTAGGACTCTTGCCGGCCAGTCGCTTGACAGTTAGCGTGGCGCCGCCCTGTCTACCACACCCATGGGATGTGCTAGAGTCGTCGGAAAGTCAAAGGAAAGCGTGAAATCAGGATGAATGGTGTCGGAAAAATTCAAAAAGTCATGCTAGTCAACACTCTTTTCAAAAGTCCAGACTTTCCGTCTCGGCCGTCAATCACGTTCATAAGAACTCCAACAAGACTCGGTGGAGGAAGGGGGGGGTTATCACAACTCTTCCCCCCTAAAAGAATTTCCTTAATACAAAGGAAATTACATCCAGAAAACAGGGCCCCAATTACACTTACCATGGAGAGGTCGAAGCCCCAAAATTTTTCATAAACTTAAAAATAAAACAAAAATTTGACCCATATACTCAGTTTTAAGTGAAAAATTATACTCTATGAGACAAAACCAGAACACACTATTAAAATTCTCAAGAGATTCAAATTAACATTACATTCACTTAAACTAAAATAAAATAAAAACATGTAAAATAAGAAAAAAAAAAATAATTTATTTTTCTCTAAACCATATTCAATGAATCCATTTATAAAAATTAGGTACATTTATTCCAATTAAAAATTATAACAATATAAAAGAGAAAAAAAAAATTGTTACTATTAATCCTTAAATTTATTTACACAAGATTTCTCTTTCTCTTTATTGATTTATATTTTCAATCAGATGCAGTCTGCTCAACCCATCTGCATTAGAATGCTTTTTCCCAGGCTTGTGTTCTATCGAGAAATTGTATTGTTGTAAACACAATGCCCAACGAGTAAGACGTGAATTTGATCCCATCATCTTTTTTAAGTACGTAAGCGGATTGTGATCTGTCTGAATCACAAATTGCTGCCCATCCAAATAATGATTCAGTTTTTTTAGGCCATAAACAATAGCTGCGAGTTCTCTCTCGATAGTGCTGTAATTTTGTTCAGCTTTTGAGAACTTTTTACTCAGATAGAGAATGGGGTGCTCTTCTCCGTTTTGAATTTGTGATAAGACTATGCCGGCGCCTAACAAACTCGCGTCCGTCTGCACAATGAACGGCTTAGTAAAATCTGGGGAATAAAGAACGGGACTCCGTGTCAAGTCAGATTTCAGCTCGTCAAATGCCGTTTGACACTCAGCTGTCCACTCCACCTTCTCTTTTCTGACCCTTCCTTTCAGAGCATTTGTCAAAGGGGCAGCCTTCACCGCGTAATCTTTTATGTAACGGGCATAATACCCCGCTGTTCCTAAAAACGCCCTTATCTGCGTTTTCGTACTCGGAGTAGGAAACTCTCTGACCGCTTTTATTTTCACTTCACTGGGCGATCGTTTTTGAGACCCCACCTCGTGTCCAAGAAATTTAACGTGTTTTTGAGCGAAATGACATTTAGAGGGCTTCACTGTAAGATTAGCGTCACTTAGTCTCTGTAATACCTCATCTAAATTCTTCATATGTGTTTCCCAATCCGGTGAAAATATCGCTATATCATCAATATACGGCCTCACGAAAGTTTCCAGCCCTCCCAAAACTTGCGATATTAGTTTGCAAAAATAAAAAGGGGCATTCACAAGCCCAAACATCATTACTTTAGGGATATACACGCCAAATGGTGTGACAAACGCGGCGTATCGTCGCGCTCTCTCAGTTAACGGTATTTGAAAATAGCCCTTCGTTAAATCCATCACGGTGATGAAATTTGCCGCACATACTTTCTCGACCGTTTCCTCAACATTTGGGAGTGGAAAAAACTCTGTTCTAGTCTTACAATTTAATCTTCTATAATCGACGCACGGACGCACATCCTTTCCTGGGACCTCTACGAGAATCATAGGGGACGTATAATCAGATTGCCCGACTTCAATCACTCCCAACTCAAGCAGTCTTTGAATTTCTTCTTTTAAAATGGCCGTTTGTCTTGGAGACATGCGATAGGGCTTAGCTCTTACCGGAATGTCATCGTTCAGCACAATATCCATTTCTATTAAATGCGTTTTCCCTGGGTCAGTAGAAAACACTCTTTTATGTTTCTCAATCACCCTCCGAAATTTTTCTATTTGAGCCGGACTCGCCCGACACTGTATTTCATTTCCATTAACAATTTCATCAAAGTCTATCTGAGTCGGTTCTGCTAACGGATAAGGAATTTCGGACTCGTTTTCCACTAGTTCCTCCGATTCTTGGATTATAACGTTAACAAATTCGGGTCTACTGAAATAAGGTTTAATGAGATTTACATGATAAATTGTGGACTTGTCTCTCCTATCTGGTAGGTCAACAGTATAATTTGTTTCCGATATTACGCCTGTTATTGTACCCGGGCCTATCCAATTCACCGCCATTTTATTGGGTTTAGATGTAGCTAAGACTAGCACCTTATCTCCCACTCTGAACTTTCTCGAAACTGCATTTTTGTCATACCATGCTTTTCTTTTCGATTGTTGTTCGCCCATTCTTTTCACAGCCAATTCTTGACAATGTTTCAAACGGTTTACTAAATTTAAGATGTAAGCCACTACGTTTTGATCCGTGCCCCCAGGATCTAGCCAATTATCATAAACTATATTTAACGGCATCCTCAGATCCTTTCCAAACACTAGTTCCGCAGGACTAAATCCCGTACTTTCGTGTTGCACCGTTCTCAACGCGAATAAAGCCATCGGCAAATTTGCCTCCCAATCCCTTCCGTTCTCTAAGCATAACGCCTTTAGAACTCTTTTCAACGTCGAGTGAAGTCGTTCAACGACATTGCTTTCCGGATGGCAAATAGAACTGTGCCTAACTTTAATCCCGAACCAATTAAAAAATTCCGTGGTTAACTCGCTCGTGAAAGATTTTCCTAAATCGCTTTGAATTTCCTTTGTGTATCCTGTCTTAGCAAAAATGTGTAATAACGCATCACTCACGGATGTCGATGTAATATTTTCAACGGGTATCGCATCCGGGTATTTAGAAGCTACACATATCGCCGTAATTAAATATCTATTATTTTTAACACTAACAGGTAAAGGACCCACCGCATCTATATTTAATTTTGAGAAAACTTCTGAAATAATAGGCACACATTGCATCGGATGTTTTTTTTTATCACGATTGTTTCCTACCCGCTGGCAAGTATCGCAACTCTGTACATACTTCTCAATATCTTGATAACAGTTAGGCCAAAAATAACATTTCAGAACCCGATTTTTTGTTTTTGTAGCCCCCAGATGACCCGACACTTCGTCGTGACATAATGTCATAATCCTTTCTCTAAACACTTTTGGAATACACAGCTGAGTTCTAAGATCTCCGCGTTTCGATGCCGAAATCCTTACTAGTCTGCCTTTTCTGATTTCAAATTCTTTATCATTTGGACTCCTTGCCCTTTCCCAAATAGATTTAAGCGACTCACATTTGTTTTGCTCTCCGCAGAACTGGTCAGCTGTTACTTTTTCTAACTCAAAACTTTCGCCTGCAGAAAGGGGAGGTATTATTAAGTCCTCCTCCAATTCCTTTATCGGTGTGTCAATCATCGAACTCCCCATTTCTCTTTCATTGGGAGGGGGTAAATCTGAGCCCCTTTCAATCTCGACTTCTCGTACTCTGCTTTGTTCAGCCTGACTTCGCGTAATAACAGCATTTACAACTTCTAGAATTTCTTGGGGTTGATTTAAAAGCTCTGCAGTTTTATTTCCCAATAAATAATAATTTTGCGCTAAATTTTTGGGTCTAACGGCTGCTTTCGTCACTATTCGACCAAATTTTCCTTCCAGAGTTACGCGAGCCAAGGGGAAACATTTACAAGCTTCGTCGATTGGTGACCGCAGCCACGTCACTTCGCCTAAAATGTCCTCGTTTTTTACCCAGCTTCGATCGCAGACATCTATTCCGGCACCTGTGTCTCTGAGGAAAGTGCGTTCGACCCCATTAATTATAGCTTTATCCATATAGGGCCTAAAACACTCAGCTAATTCTACACTTGCACCTACATGATTTATAACTTCGCTAGCGTTTTTCTTTTTTAGTTCTAAACACTGAGGTCTTATGTGACCGCTCTGTTTACAGTAATAGCAAATAACTTCTCTTTTCTTATCAAAATTTGGATCGCGATTTCTCTCACGATCAATCTCCTTTTTCCCATAATTTTTAGATAGATTTTCTTTTTTTGAATTCCCCTCAGGTGCCTTCTGCTCCCTATATGATTTGCCTCCCGTGAATTTATTAATTCCGAACTGACGTCTCTCATGAATTTTTGATCCACTTCTAATGTGTTCAGAACGTATACTTTCGTACATATCACATTTTTCGGCTAGTTCACTCGCTGATTTAAAATTATCCCATTCATCTAGGTATTTATCGCGGATTTCTAAGGGAACCCTTTTTTTCAACTGTTCTGTAAGAATAAGTTCTTTAAGCGAATCGTAGTCTTTTACGGCTACGGTCTCTAACCAGTTTTCCATATAACCCCTTAATTCGTAAACAAGGTCCGACCACAAAGCAAAGGGCTTACGGGTATGTTCTTCGAATTTTTTCTTTAATGCATTTGCACCTAGCCTATATCTTTTTAACAATAATTTTTTTATATGTTGGAAATCATCGGCTTTTTCAGCTGGATCTTTTATTAATAACTCTGCGATTTCAGTTGGAACCAAAGTGAACAACTGAGAAACCCATTTGCTTTCATCTAAATTTTCTCTCTGAGCCTGACGCTCGAAAATCATTAGGAAAAGAGTTATATCCATAACTTTTGGATCAAATTTAGGTACAACATCTTTTAAATTCACTTTATTTACAGGCGTGCAATCTAAACCGGAGCCTCCCGAATTTATACTAACGTTTTCTACAGCGCCCTGTAATCGTAATTTTTCTAGCTCAAATTCCCGGTTTTCTTTTTGTTCTAATCTTTCCTGTTTTTCACGTTCTATCCGTTCTTCTTCCTGTCGAAGAATATTTTCCAGGAAGATTTTAGCTTCTTTTTCGGTGTAATCCGGCGCTTTTAATATAGCTTGTCTCATCACCTTGATCCGTTCTTTTTCTGACACATTTGTGTCAAATTCCCTAGCTAACGCTAATAAAACAGTGCGATTTTGACCGCTAAGGACATCTTCAAAATTAGACATTTTGCCCGAAATAATAAAATTAAACTAGCTCCTAAATTTAAAAATTTTCTAATTCTGTACTTGAATTTAAAATTACACACCAAATATCATACAATACAATAAATACATAGAAAAGAGAAATATCAACTTTCAGCACAATTTTTTCAATTATCCCAGATATAATAAAACCCACTCACATTAATAGCAAGAAAAATAAATTATGACTGATTTCCCAATTAACAAATCCCGTTAATTTCAGTGCTAATTTAATTTATTTTTATATCCGATAATTTTAACAGTGCAAATATTTTCCAACTTTAGCAATTTCCGCTAAAGTTAAATAAAATTCTCATACTTTTCCTCGATATCAATTTACCTAGTTTCCTTTTGACACATAAGTTCAAAATTCAGAAATTATTAAAAATTTTGATAGCATTAAACTCTATTTTTAAGTCAATTTTAAAAACAAAATAACAACTAATATTGTCTCTAAAATCAGAATATAATTTTTCTGTTTACAACTGAGTATCGCGATTAATTCTTATACATCAAAACTAGTAAGTTGATTTCAAAATATATTTTAAAAACAATTTAAACATAATTAAAAAATACAAAAAATCAATGCAATTTAAATAAATGTTACCCTACTCTACAACATTGACGTATCTAAATACTTCATAAAATTTGACATAGATAAAAAATTTCCCAACTTTTAAAACCTACGACAATTTTAAATTAAAATAAAACGATTAATTAAATGACCTCTCCGTAGTAAAGAGAATGGGACTCACCTGTTTTTGTTGACATCTCGGAGAACTGGAACAATGAGTCGTCACTTGTCCTTCTCGGCTGTACGTCATCAACAGGAGCGATGTTTCATCCAAACTGCACACACGTATCAAAATTTTTACTGTCAATGTCGAAGAGTGGCATTGGATCATGAACTTTAACAGTAGTTCAAATGGATCCTACAGCTGCCACCAATTATCTTAGCTGTGGTAGCGTTGCCAATAATACAGCTAAGATCAATTAAAAAAATAACAAAGATGGGGCAGGAATGAAAAGCCATTCAGATTATTATCTGGTTTAATGAAGTAATATTTACACAATTTTACAATATTTACAATTAAAAGAAAACAGAATCTGTAATCGATAGGCCTCATGCCTAATAAAATTTTTTTCTAGACCATATCAGGCTCCTGCCTCCACTCAGATCTCCAAGATCAATCTCACTCTTCTTAATTCTCAAGCTCCTCTCTATCCTCTTTCCTCCTCTCCGTGTCTCCGGGACTTGAGAGAGGGGATCAGCCCCCTGATGCAATCCGGCTCCCGATAGGCTCCTCCGGACTCTGGACCACTCCTAGGACTCTTGCCGGCCAGTCGCTTGACAGTTAGCGTGGCACCGTCCTGTCTACCACACCCATGGGATGTGCTAGAGTCGTCGGAAAGTCAAAGGAAAGCGTGAAATCAGGATGAATGGTGTCGGAAAAATTCAAAAAGTCATGCTAGTCAACACTCTTTTCAAAAGTCCAGACTTTCCGTCTCGGCCGTCAATCACGTTCATGGGAACTCCAACAAGACTCGGTGGAGGAAGGGGGGGTTATCACACTTACTATGACATAAAGTACGAGAAATTGAAATTTTAAGTAAAATTATTTACTTACAATAAATAATGTAAATAAAATTTATAAAAAATTGGCCGAAATTAAGTTTAAGGTTTCCTATTGTGTGTATGTGTTAATGCCTGTGTGTTCAAAATGCTACCAGGTCAATATAATCCTTTTGTGAAAAATGGTCATTACAGACACTTGCATTTTTTTTTTTTTTTTAATATTTACTGAATCCTTCCTCTGGCATATTCGCATCCATTCTTTACATAAATTTTCATTCTTTTGTGGAAATATATGAAGAATCATACGTTTTCTCTTTTGTGTTACGATGCGTATTACTAAACGTAGCAACTGCACAAGGTAGCATTTAAAAACATTAGGCATTTAAAAACATAAATTGTAAAATAAAACAGTTGAGAATCGAAGCATGATAAATTCAATAAGTGTGTGTTTTCTCTCTGTCTTCATGGTTTTTCCACAATGAGAAAAAGAACAAAACAACTGCCCAGTGTCCAAAACATTTCGGTTTCGGGAAGCGTGTTTCTAGTGACGTCACAAGATATCCGGTTGGGGAAAAAGTCAGTCACAAGGCGGCAAGCACATCTTCAAAGGGATGACCTAGCAATTGTATTCTATAGTCCTGGGTTGGAATAGGAGAGGGTAACTCAATGACATTACCTGATGAAAGAAAAAACTGGAGAACGCTTCTAGGAAAAACATTTCCTTCCTAATTCCCTCATTGTCTACACAAAGAAGGACTTCTGTTTATCCATGCTCAAAAAATAAAATTAGCATCCAATCTCCTCCCATCCTCAACTCTTTATTTATTTTTTTTTTTTTATTTAACCATTAATTTTTTAATTTTTATTTACTTATTTTAATTTATTCTTTTTTTTTTTTTTTTTTTTTTAAATAACTAACATTGATATAAAATCACACAAATATTGAACACGTGAATAAATATATTAATAAAGGCTAAAATTCCGTCTTTAAGACTGAAAAATGTTGGAAAATGAATGATTCTAATATTCAAAGCCCCTTGGGAAAAAAAAATATATATATATACACATTTATATCTGACGTCGAAAAATGTTATCAGTACCAAAGGTGAAATATATTTTACTCTTGAGATATTTTAGCATAAAATTCGCTAGTAAGAATTCTCAAATTATCTTTTTTCGTTTTACTTTATTTTGTTACCCTTTTTTTTTATATATTTATCGTTGCCATTTTTTCTTGTTGCCATACTTTCCGGTTGCCATTTTTACCGTTTACATTTTAACTAAATTCTATTTTTACCGTAGCCATTCTTTCTCGTATCATTTCTCCCCCCCCCCCTCCTCCCGATTACTATTCTAACTGCAGCCATTTTTACTGCGCACAGACAAAATGAGAATTTGCAAGATTGCAGACCTCAAATAAAAGAAACAAAATAACTGCTTCATAAAATACCCTCTCTCTTTATATCAGTGTTGGGCATAATTGATTAAAAAGTAATTGAATTACAATTGAATTACAATTAAATTACAATTATTTTACTGTCAATCAATTAAAAAGCACTTGATTACAAATAAATTGAATTACTTATTCAATAACTTGACTTACTTATCCAATTTATTTGTAATCAGTTACTTAATAATCGATTGACAGTAAAATAATTATAATTGAATTGTAATTGAATTGTAATTCAATTACTTTTTAATCAATTATGCCCAACACTGCTTTATATGTATATATATGTTACACAGCTATTTAGAAATAAGTTCTGTGATATAGTTTTATTTTCTGTGCGATTTTTTCCAGTGCAATTTTTTCCGAGTGCGATTGTTTCCGAGTGCGATTTTTTCCTGTGTGATTTTTTCCGGTGCGATATTTTCCAAGTGCGATTTTTTCCAAGTGCGATTTTTTCCGGTGCGATTTCTTCCGTGCGATTTTTTCCGGTGCGATTTTTTCCGCCTCCCATTGCAATCTAAATAAAAATAAAAAATTTGTTAAAATGCTTTATGCTTTTTTTTTTCTTTTTTTAAACTTTTCTTTAGTTTAAATTTTAGCTTATATAGTTTCTTCTAATTTTTAACTAATAAACCTGAAAGTTAAAAGTTAAATTTAAAACTAAAATTAAACTTTATTTTATTACAGAGATTAATTTGAGTTATGTAAATTCGCAATTAAAAAGTATCATGTAAAAAAAGAAGTGTTTCATGGATTCAAAAGAACAAGTTTTAGAGGAATGAGCGCTATCTGTTAGAATAAAGAAAAAAAGTAATGACCTTTATATATATATATATATATATATATATACAATAAAAAAAAATACTTGTCCCCTAATAATTTTGAGCTTTCGACAATCGACTCCTACCATCCCAGAACCTAAAAGTGCTAATTTAAAAATCTGAATTTCCATTAAAACATTTTGCCCTCCATCTGCTCCCCCTCCTCCTAATTACTTTACACTTTAGAAAGTACTATTCGCAATCTTTCTCTTACCCCCCAAAAACCGAATAATAGCAATTTTCAAGACTTTTATCTCTATGTAAAATTTTTGCCCCCCCCCCTCCCCCAATCTGTCCCCTTATAATTTTACACTTTCCAAAGTATTCACAATTTATTTATTACCCTGAAAAACCTGACGATATCATGTTTCAAGACTGTATCTCTCTTTTTAAAAATTTGTCTCCTCCATCTAATCTGTCCCTGTAATAATTTTGCTCTTTCGAAATTATCCGCAATCGACTCCTAAACTTCCAAAAACTATAATTACCAATTTTTAAAGCTTCAACTCTATTTAAAAAAGTCTCCCCCCCCCACCATTTGCCCCCTAATAATTTTAAACTTTCCAAAGTATCCGCAATGTATTTGTTACCCTAAAATCCTAATAACAACTTTCATGGCTTTATCTCTATGTTAAAACTCCTCCCCCTCATCTGCCCTCATATAACTTTACACTATCCAAAGTATTCGCAATATATTTGTTATCCCCAAACACTCGATGATACCAAGTGAGTATCTCTATTTTTTTAAATTTGCGCGGAAGTCATCCGCAATCGACTCCTAAGACCCCAAAACTTATAAATACAATTTACCCTAATAATTTTACACTTTCCAAAGTATCCACAATAAAATCTTTACCCTTTAAAACCTAAAAAAAATAAAATAAAATAAAATAAAATAAATAAATAAAGACTGTAAGCTAGTCTTAAAAAATCCTCCCCTTACCTCCCCCTAAGCCTAATAACTTTACACTTTCGAAAGTATCGGCAAACTATTACTCATCCCCAAAAACATCTTAATGCCAATTTTGAAACCTTTATCTCTATTTCTTATTTTGCCCTCTGCCCCTCCCCTAAATAATTTTACTTTTTCGAAAGTATCTGCAAATGATTCCAACTCCCCTTCCCCCCATCCCGTGCATTTAAAGTCCTCGGTTGACTGTGTGTGTGCTCAAGTCCTCGGTTGACTGTATGTTTGCAAAGTCCTCGGTTGACTGTGTGTGTGTTCAAGTCCTCGGTTGACTGTATGTTTGCAAAGTCCTCGGTTGACTGTGTGTGTGTTCAAGTCCTCGGTTGACTGTATGTTTGCAAAGTCCTCGGTTGACTGTGTATGTGTTCAAGTCCTCGGTTGACTGTTGACTGTATGTTTGCAAAGTCCTTGGTTGATTGTCCTTTTACTAAGTCCTCGGTTGACTGTCCGTATACAAAGTCCTCGGTTGATTGTATGTAACGACATTCGGATTACACAGTGTGTATAACAAGTCCTCGTTTGCAGGTGTATTAAAAACATTTACTAATAGATTGAATACATTCGATACTAATTTTTTATTTGTATTGATATTTTCTGAAACATTCCAAAAACTCGATGATACAAAGTTTCAAAGTTGTATCCCTAATTTTAAAAAATTGGTCTCCTCCACTTGTCCCTTCTTCATCTGCCCCCCTAATAATTTTGCACTTTCGAAATTATCTACAAACGACTCCTAACTTTTCAAAACCCAAAAATACAAATTTTTAAAGCTGCATCCCCATAAAAAAATATTTGCTCTCCATCTGCCTTCCCAATAATTTTACACTTTCAAAAGTATCCGCAATCTATCTGTTACCCACAAAAACATAATAATATAAATTTTCAAGATTTTATCTCTACTTTAAAATTTTTGATCCCTCAACCCCATCTGCCCCCCTTCTAAATTTACACTTTCCAAAGATTCACAATCTATTTGTTATACACAAAACTCGATGATACGAAATTTCAAAGCCTGTATCTCTATTTTTTAAAATTTACTCCACCTCTTCTGCTCCCCTAATAATTTTGTACTTTCGAAATTATTCGCAATCGACTCCTAACCTCTGAAAACTTACAAATACAATTTTTTAAAGCTGCATCTCTCTAAAAAAATTTCCTCCCCCCTTATCTGTCCCCTAATAATTTTACACTTTTCAAAGTAACCACAATAAAATCTTTACCCTTTAAAACACTTTTACCCTTTAAAAAAAAAATAAAATAAAATAAATAAATAAATAAAGACTGTAACCTAATCTTAAAAAATCCTCCCCTTATCTCCCCCTAAACCTAATAACTTTAGACTTTCGAAAGTATTGGCAAACTAATCTTCACGCCCTCCCCCCCCCCCAAAAAAAAAAAAAAAATATATATGTATATACATATATTATTGCCAATTTTCAAAGTTTTATCTCTATTTTTTTATTTGGCCCTCTGCCCCCCCCCCTAAATAATTTTATTTTTTCGAAAGTATCTGCAAACGATTCCTCCACCTCGGGGGGGGCAGCATGTAAAGTCCTCGGTTGAAATTTTGTGTGTGTTCAAGTCCTCGGTTGACTGTATGTTTGCAAAGTCCTCGGTTGATTGTCCTTTTACTAAGTCCTCGGTTGACTGTGTGTGTGTTCAAGTCCACGGTTGACTGTATGCTTTCAAAGTCCTCGGTTGATTGTCGTTTTACTAAGTCCTCGATTGACTGTCCGTATACAAAGTCCTCGGTTGATTGTATGTAATGACATTCGGATTACACACAGTGTGTATAACAAGTCCTCGTTTGCACGTGCATTAAAAAGTAATAGGATATTTTGAAATTTTATTTCAAAATATTATTATGCTAACAGATTGAATATATTCGACACTAATTTTTTATTTGTATTAATATTTTTTGAGAAGTCCTCGGTTTGATAGGCAATACATACAGTCCTCGCTTTCCACCTAATACGAGACTCTGTGTGTGTGTCTGTGTGTCTGTCTGTTATCAGCATATCTCAAAAACAAATTATGGCAGAAAGTTCAAACTTGGTATTCTAAATGTGTATCATATAGGGATGCTACAGTAAGCTTTACGTTAAGATCAAGCAAATGGTTCGTGTACAGGGACAATCAAGAGAATTCTAATACATTACGTCTATGGGGGAAATTGCAGGAAAATAGAGTTTAACGTCTATAGACTGCACTAAACCAAATGATACAAACATATATATTT
>CAWVNO010002851.1:0-16000 GCA_963930645.1 Salticus scenicus | reverse complement strand
AGACCACGGATACGGATTAATCCGTGATACAAACAGAGAGCACGGCAACTGAAGACTCATTTTTATTGTCTGACTTCTCGTTAATGTTCGGTAATGATCCTTATTTCGTTTTTAAAAAGTTAATAATTGGATTAGTGAAGTTTTCATGATTATTAGCTGTTTGTTTAAAACATTTTCTTATCAATATTTTTTTATCCATCGATTATCAACAAATTTTAATTTAAAATTGTGCTCTTATAATCCATTCAAAAATATGAACTCCAAACCACCAAATATTTTAGTTTATACGGGGGATAATCGTCCATTGCTATTTGAAGAAATCTACAGTAACCTACAAAAATGCTTACACGATAGATATACAATTTATCATCTATTAGAATCGGAAATTTATGAGCAACCGTGGATGGAAAATTCGTTGTTATTGATAGTATCAAGTGAAATAATTAAAAATAACACTGCTAAAGTTTTTGAAACTTATTTGAAAAACTTTGGTAGCATTTTGCTTATTTGCTCAAAATTTAATGACAATTTTATTGGAAACAAGTGCTTTCAAATATTAGATAATGAAACTTCAATTTCAGTCAACTTCAAAGCAGACTCTGATATTATTTTATATCGTGGAAAGTATACATACGATACCTGTGGCTCCATATTATATTATGATACTTCTAAAAAGCCTGTTATATATAAAATAAATTTGAATAAAAATATTTTAGTATGCTCAGAAGTTTACTTGGATCGAGATTTTAAACTTTCTAACCAACCATTAAGTTATAACATTAATGATCGCCTGTCAATATTGAAATGCATACTTTCTGAAGAATTTGGTTTGGAAATTAAAGATGATTACGCTGCACCTCAACTAACGCCAGGAAATTACATTTGTAAAAAGGAATTTAAGAGTAGTAAGGAAAATTTAGGTAATGCAGAGCTTGTTGATTCTTCAGAAATGTGTCTTTTTCATGAATGTAATTTGAATTATTTTAATGAACTCATAAAATTGCCCATCCATTACTATAAACATTCATTTCATCCACTCTCATTCAACATAAATATGTTTTACTCTAAATTAGATTCAGAAGTTTATGGTCATCAATTAGTGTATTTTCCTGTAATTACATCAACAATGGATGTGGCAGAACAACTTTCAGAGTATGAAGGTATTGTTATTATTGCTGATAGTCAAATTAGCGGAAAAGGTAGAGGACGTAACAAATGGGTTAGTCCTAAAGGATGTGCTATGTTTACATTACATTTTACTGTATCTTTAAATACACAATTGGGTAAGAGAATGAGTTTATTGCAACATATTTCAGCTTTAGCTGTTGTTCATGGCATCAGAAGCCAATCAGCTTACAAAGATTTGGAAATAAAAATCAAATGGCCAAATGATATATATTATAAAGAGTTTAAATTAGGAGGACTAATTGCAACATCAGTAATACAGAAAGATACAGCTCATGTTTTTGTTGGTTGGGGTATTAATGTAGAAAACAAATATCCTACTACTTGTTTAAATGATATTATTGATAAACATAACTTAATAAATTTGTTGTCATTGTCTCATTTATGTGTAGAAGAAGTTATAGCATATACTTTGTCTCAAATGGAATATTTGGTTAGAGATTTTATTCAACATGGACCAGAAAAGTTTTTTACTCTTTATTATTCTTACTGGATGCATGGTGATCAAAAAGTTACATTGAAAAATTTAAATGAAGAAGTTTCTGTGATAGGATTAGATGATTATGGTTTTCTCAAAGTTAAAACCAAGAAAGGAGAAACATTAACCTTACAACCTGATGGTAATCGTTTTGATATAACAAAAAATTTGATTTATAGCATCTGATTATAAATTTTTCTTATGCTTTAAATTGTAAAATTTTTTTGTATGAATTAAATTGTTTTGATGCTTTTTATATGTTAAAATTTTTGGGAATGGGCCGATTATTTAGTTAGGCAGGATTTAATATTTTGTAAAGTCTGAATTTACGACTTTGTACAATATTATTTAACTTTGATTAAAATATTTTGAGTAGTTCTTGTTATTTCATTCAAATTATCACTTTTATTAATATACAAAAGGCACTATCAGACGGATTTCAGTAAGAGTCATTAACACATACTAGAGTTCTGCATCAGGTCGAGTAACCCAATTTTACTTGAACCGTGGATTGGGTCTGGTTCATTTTTTCACATGCAGGTCAAGTTGACCGATTTAGTTTTCATGCGGGTCGGGTTTAGTTTTCAATGAATCGAGTCAACGTAAAAACATCTTTAAAAAAAATATAATAATAAAGCAGAAGTTTGTTTGCTTACCCAAATTATCATGGTAAAATAAACATCCATATCTGACTAAAGCAATGAACCCCCTCCCCCCCCAAAAAGCAATTATTATTTAGCACATAAGCTGTTGAAAACAGGCTACTTCTCCATCAGTAACCAGGTATGATTCATCTATTTTGATTACTCATACCGTCTAAAAATAGATTGTGAATTTAAACTGATAATTAAATTTTTTTTTCCCTTGCAGATGTTTTTAAGAAGTTATAGGAATGTAGATTTAGATGAGTTTAGTGGATGTTTGGTTGGCGTCTGTGTTATATTAATACTAGCAAACCCGTGCAAAATATTCGCCCTTTATTTCTTTTCTTATTTACCTTTTTAAAATTTGAAACTCATAAATGTTAGTATACCAATTTCACAACCTAATTAAAATTTTAATTTTACCAGAAGCCAAATTATTATAAAAACCAAATTAATATTGTACAATAGTGAAAGCAAAATCATTCAAAGAAAGGTTTCCAAATAAAATTCATAGTTCACGACCCAATTTTCATACTTCCACAGGCAGTACAGTTTTAATATAGGACTCCCAGGACGCCTTTTAAATTTTTGTCTTGTTGCCATTTTGGCAATTGCTTATTAATTTTGGTATATTCTTTTTGTTAAAAAAATAATATATATAAAATAAACTAATTCCTATTTTGATTATATTTTTTATGATTGTGTTTTTTAGTCAATTTATGACACAAAAGTTCATATTCAGTATATATCTTTAAAATATTGCTAGGTTTAAAAGGACGCTTGCAAAGATTCTGAAGAAACAACTGTAAAAAAACACATTTTTTCGTAAAATAATCTCATCAGACAAATGTCATTTTTTCTTAGTATTCCATTGAGTTAAGTCAGTGTGCTTAAATATTGTTCATGTATAAATATTTTTTTTTATCCTTGTGTATTGTATCGTTTTGACAAAAATAATTGAAACTGGTCCACATTAGAGAAATATTATATAGATTATTCTTTGTGTGATAAGCATTAAACAATAAAACTACAAACACTAAGCTTGAAACCCATTTTTGTGCACTTGAAGTTCACAACACACATAAATAGTTAAAAATTATTATTATCCATTTTTCAGATTTTTTTAATTTTTAACTTGGTAATTATATTTTTAATTCTTTTTAAAATGATTTACTACACACACAGATTTAAAATTCAAACAGATTGATTCAAAATTCACTTTTTGGGTGACTCTAGCACATACTACCTCACAAACAGGTTTTTCACAAGGAAAATGGTCGAAATATCACTGTTTCCAAAACGGTCCAATAAACTGTGAATTTAATGATGGAGCTCAATTTACCATTAGGTGAACTTAGGCCGTCGCCTAAGGCTACAAAAAAAAAGCAGGTCCGGCATAAAAAATTAGAACATTGGAGCGGAAAAACTTTTTTTTTTTTTTTTTTTTAAGATGGCAGAAAAAAGTGAAAATCCTAAATGAATTTTGGTCTCTTGAGGCTGCTGGATTTTAACCAGAGCAAAAAAAGTTGGCCGTTTTTTTTTTTTTTTCTTTAACTGCTTAAAAAAAAGCCAGCTTTTATTTAAAAAAAAAAGAGAAATTTTATTCGTTAAAATAAATGATATCCCTAGAAAATTTAAGTTTCCATTCATCTATCTATATCTCATCTATCTATTCTCATCTTCTGGAAAACTAAAGTAACCACAAATTCTTGTAATTTGATGAAGACAAAAGAATGTAGCTATGACTAAATCGAAAATTATGCATAAAAAGGAAAAAAAGTTACATTGTGAAATATCTATCTAAATTGGCGAATTATACAAAGCACAAGCACGTTTGTTTACATAACAAGTTCAAATCATCAGTCTCCGTTTCTGATGTTCGCTGATATAAAACCAGTGTTAGAAATAAGAATTTTGAAACTAGGCGTCAAAATGACGCCTGGATAAAATTTTTTGGGCGTCAAAATGAAAAATCTAGGTGCCATCTATAATTAAATATGTATATTAAAAAAATAATAATATAGCATCAACTTGTAAATAATATATGCAACATAAAAAAAAAAATATATATATTTATGTAATGAATGCAATTACATTGACAATATTAAACGTACATATTTAAAATCACTAATTCATTCTTCGCCCATAAGATACATCATTCCACCACAATTTAATAGCATTTTCTGGGCAGATATCTTCCAATTTATCGCCTTTTAACTTAATCATTAACAAATCGTCAACTACTTTCATAGAGATAAGATTTCTTAAATCAGTTTTTATTAGGTTCAGCTGACTGAAATAGACTTGTTTACAGTCTGATGGGATTGGGAAAATTATTAGGTATGATGAGGAAAAAATCTAGGCGTCAAAATGAAAAAACTGGTCGCAAAATACGACTAACGACTGCTTATTTCTAACCCTGTATAAAACTTAACATACTTTTTAGAAACGAATGTAGCAATTGACTAAATCCAAAATTATGCACAAAAAATAAATTGCACCGAAAAATAACTCTAAATAACTGAATTATTTCATACACAAAAGATATTGTTTACACATATCAAATTCAAATTACCACCTTTTCTGATGTCAAATCACGTGATATTGCTCAAGGAGTCGGCCCAGTGTCTAGTGAGGTCCTGGTATCGCCTGAATTATGGACATGTGCTGTTGGTCGCTAAAATCGATCAAACATTGTGATAGTTATCTAACAGAAAAACACCTTGACTACTACTAAAACGGTTCACTCAAATATCCGAAAGTACAGCTTTGTATAAGTCCTTTTAGCGACTTTAAAATTTTTGTCACCATTTTAGCAGTTTTTAAAAATATATATAATTTCTTGTTAGAGATAAATAGATCTAGTAGTCTTTTTGTGATTGTATTTTTTATTATTACAGTAAAAGCTCGATTAACCGACATGGTCAGGAAGTGCCAGTTGCCAGATTTTAAAGAAGAATCCAGTTACTTGAGCGCGTCGAAATTTGAACAAAATTTGGAGGGGGGAGGGTACAGTGGACCAATTTTGAAAATTTTAGGTGTTTACTCACAAAGTAATAATCTCTCGCTATCGAAAATATGTGTGCATATTACCAAAATATTTGGTCTTATGTTGCACCCAATCAAAAGCAATAATTATGTTTACTTTTTTGAATATAAATTTTTTAATAACTGACAAAATGGAACATTGTACCCCGACCGCGAGGTACAATGGTCCATGACATGGGGTACTATATACCACAGGTAAAATTTAAAAAGCATACTAATGTAGTATGATTTTTAATAGTATAAAATGTAGAATACTATATTATATTTGTTCATTTATGTTTTAGATTCATACAAATGTAAATGAACATTAAAATTAAAATATGATGCGCCAAACAATTTTTGTGTCACTGAAAATCTGCTGTTTTCTTGTGAAGTTGTAGGGTCTGGGAAAACTCATCATTACAATACCTTGAAAATATACAAGAGATATAGCAACACTCAGGAAAAAATGTAGAGATCTTGATTAAGTTTTCGTTACATGAATCTTACACAGGGGTCGATCCAGGTTTTAATTTTTGGGTCCCTTTTTTGTGAAAAACAAAATATTTTTGTGAAATTTTTATTTGTTTTTGTGAAATATAAAATATTTTTGTGAAAAAGTAAAATATTGTGTAAAATCTTCAGTTTTTACAATCACTTTATGTAATGTTTAATATCAAGTTAATAGAGTTTCGTTGAGCCAAATTAAGGCATAAATTAAAAATAATACTGAAAATATGAAAACATTTAATAAAAGGATCATTTTTATAAAGCAAAATCTTGTGAAGAGACTCATTTCATAAATTTGAATTTTGTGAAGGGTCCCTTTTTATGAATTTTATGAAGGGTCCCTTTTTATGAATTTGAATTTTGTGAAGGGGCCACAAAAGGGACCCAAATTTTGCCTGGATCGACCCCTGTTACAAGAACAGATTCTTTCTTTTATTTCTGTGATTAAACCAACAAAATGTAAAACCGTCTTTTTCATCAAATTTATTTGTATTATTTTTTAATTGCATCATTTAATTTAGTTTGTTATAGCTGTGTGATATTTGTAAAATTATAAGAATACAAAAGTAACTGAATGGTTAATAAAAATAAATAAGAAGAAGCCTTGAAGTAAATTGCTTTCTTATTCATCTTTGAAGATATAATAGATCTAATCCCAGTGGCAGAGTCGCGGACACATGAAAACGGCTTGCAGACAGTTTTTGTCTGCACTGATAAAAAAATTTGTCCGCAACTTTCAGATAACAATTCACTTATAAAAATTTCTGTATCAAACTAAAACTAATACTTTAATTAGTATTTATATTGTGTTGTGTTGTGTCAAACATTGTTATAAAATATTTAATTGAATGAGATGAATTGAATGAATACAATTGTTTATACTATATTGTTCTGTAGTAAAATTGTATTAGTGTATTGTTGTTGCACGAGATCACCACTGACGTTAAGGTTCTCCCCTCATCAGCTTTCAAGCTTTTTGAGTGTAAGCCATTTTCACCCCTGATTACACGCAAATTTTGCAGACAGATTATGAAATTTTAAAAGCCTGTCGCAGACAGCTACAAAACTTTCTGCCACTGGGGTTCCAATTACGGTTAACTCTGAAATTTAAAAATATTTATAGCTAACACTTCAAAAATGCAGATTTTGAAAATCAGTTTATTATGACAGAGAACTGAAGTAAATGGTCCATTGTACCCCCGTTTCTTAGTGGTCCATTGTATCCCCGTTTCTTAGTGGTCCATTGTATCCTGTCTGGACCTCTGACAGCAAATGTTTAAAAAAAAAATAACAAATCCTTTTAAAAAATATTTTAATGAGATTAAATATAATAATAGATGACCTTAGCTCTTTATTGTGCTAAATTGCCTATACCAGATCATAATTCCTAAAAAAAAAACGAAAATAAAAATTTTTTAACTAAAAATATTTACTTTTGCCTACCGTAAACTAAACTTCATGAATAAAATGGCTAAATTGTTAGGCATGAAGTTGCTGGCTAAGTTTCATCATTGCAGTGCTGCTATCTGTACCAAAATAAGAACCATAAAAATAAATAAATTATAGGGAACAGTCCCCACTCTCCCCTACTGAAGTAATCAATTTTTCTGCTTTATTTTATTTCATTCATTTATTTTTTTGCTTTAATTACAAAGAGTTTTGAATAATTTTGTGTGTTCTATTTTGTAATATGCAGTATGTTATTGATATGGTGAGGAGAAAAAGAAAGTGTGAATTTTTAAATAATTTATTATTTTTTAATCTTTGGCTATTGTTATAACGTTCGTTATTGTTATAACATTATTCAGTATCTTCTTGTGATTTTAATTAATTTCGTCAGTACTTTCGCCATGTAGTACCAATGACAGTGACTTAAAAATTTGAGTAGAAACTGAATAATAAATAGAAAACAAAAGTCAGTCCAACCCATAATTTCTTATTTCATTTTTAAACAAACATTTAAAACTATTTAATAGTTAACTAATAAACACTTACAGAATATATTTTCAAAACACAATGGAAAATAGACTGGCGGCACAAGTCAAAAACAACATAAATATTGACTGAAAGTTCATATAAGGTCATCTCCAATGTGGTAGAATCATTCTTCAGTATTGTCCATCGGAAAATTATTCAGCCATGGACATGGATTTATTTGTTTATAGTAACAGATTAGATCGCTCATTTTGTAAGTCTTTAAAAAAAAAAAAAAGGCAACTTTAAGGCCCTACGTCAGTCAAAATATTTTTTCATTCTAGAGGGTGCTTTTTGAAGTCTATAGATTTCGCAAGACGGGGGGAGGAAATCTGCTCACAGTTGACTTTCCAAGAATCACGAGAATGGAAAATTTTCCACTTCAGTAATTGATAGCTTCCAACTCCCCTTGCTGTTAATTGACATTTTTCTTGCCAGAGGCATCAGGGGTGAGATAAGCTTTATCTGTAAAGGCTAAAAAAGAATGCGAAAAGGGAATATCTGTTTTTGAATTATTGTAGAAAGCAAATAAAATTATTTTAATACGTAAATAATATTCAGAAATTTCAGCTTCAATTGGATAAAATTAAAAAATACTTGCAATAAACGAGGAAGGAAAAAAATATTATTTAAATGTAATAATTATACTGAAATTGATAAAATTTTTTACTCTGATAAATATTCTAATTTAAATTAATTACAACAATATTTACGCATATGAAGTGTATTTTTTTTATCAGGTTCAGAAACTACTCTGAGTAATGTTGTTGTCATATACATATTCCTGTACAATATAGTATATAGTTCTATGATTTTGAAAACTATCTGCACATATATTCAGAAAAAGCAACTTCAACCAAAGATTCTGTTCAGCCTATGTTACACAGCAAATCAGACGCTTCTTTTAAGTGTAATTATTTAAAATTAATTTTGTTAAAAATTATTCGGTATTATGTTTTTATTTCCGCTAAATAAAAAATCAAAGAATTTACTGCATGAAACTGATCATGTTACTTATTTGTTTATATATATATATATACATATAAAACTGGTATTCATTATTAAAAATTGCAAAGACTAACTTTTTTTTTTGGTTTTACGTGTGTGTAAAGAAATTTTAAAAATGCTATATTTTATTTTTATTAATCTAAAAAACAATTTGGTTACAACAATAATTTCCGTACGATCTAATATTGTTTTACTGAATTAAAATTTGATACTATTCAAATACCATTCCTATGATTGATCCTAAAATCTATATATATAAAAGAGCAGAGTCAGTCTGTGTGTCTGTCTGTCCGCTATACATATACAATCCTAGTCCGTTTCACCGATCGGGACCAAATTAAACACGGTTAATGTTTACGACCCGAGAAACTCAACACCGCAAGCGATTTTACAAAATTTTGCAAAACGTGATTTCATAAAATCCTTCATATCTCAAACAAAACAAAAAAAAAAAAAACAGATATCCGTAAAATTTTTGCTTTAAAATATAGCTAATACAAATGTCTAAAAATCGATTTCTGGAATTTTTGAAATTCGGTCTTCACATGCGTTAAACGTGATTTCACATAATCCTATATATCACAAACAAACAAACAAACAACAACAACAAAAAAACAGATATACGTGAAATTTTTGCTCTAAAATATAGCTAATGCAAATATCTAAAAACCAATCTCTGGAATTTTTGAAATTCAGCCCCCAGGTGGGGCAGCAGGCGGGGGGGGGGTGCTAGGGGCAAAAACAAATAGAAATACAGTTAGGCAGTTCAAAATTGGTACAGGTTTTTGACGGCCTGCAAGTCGAATGGGGATATTTTCGAAAGTGTAAAGTTATTAGGAGGGGCAAGGGGGGGGGGGGCAAAAAATAAAATAATAAAAATATAAATGTTTATAGAGCAAATTTGAAGAAAATCGTTAGAGCTGTTTTTGAGATAAGGACTTACGGTCCCACTTCCAGTTTCCGGTGTCCCACTTTCTGTTTTTTAATTTTCACCAAAATATGGATACCTTTTACAAGAAAATCTATTTTTCATTTTATTTGAGTTAAGTACATAATCAGACTCAGAAAAAAATTCTCTATCGATTGGTATAAAGGATTTAGGTCTATGCCATTTAGTCTTTGAGAAAATCCATTGGTAAAAAAAGGTTCAAGTCAGAAATTTAGCATTCATGTATGGTATAAAATATTTAATTCAATTTTTTCCCGTTATTAAATGAAGGTTGACAGTCACTGAATGGTATAAAGGGTATAAGTCAACGAAATCCCTTTTTCCTAATCGGTTCTTCTGATTTCTTTTTAGTTAGTTTAACTTTATTTTTCGTCTCCTGAAAAATCAAGAATTTGGGCTTAAATCCTTTATACATATCAGTACCTACAGATATAATACTTCCATTATCTACGGTAGTGGGGTGATGGAAGTAAAAAAAAGTTTCAAAACTCTCATAATAATTTTTATCGTGTATTTTAGACTGTATAAAACATACCAATGAAAATTTAATTTACACTATCGATTAATTAAAAAAGTAAATTAATATACACAGTGAAGCATTGATAATCCAGCATCGACAGGAAACAGGCATTACTGGTTTATGGATATATTTTTTAATGGTTTTGGGATAAAGTAATAACAAAAAAGAATTTCATTTAAATTTAATTAAAGCAATTATTGATACATCATGTAAAAAGACATTTTGCTGAAGCTGTAATGTTCTATAGAAACTGAGATTGTCATTTCTCGTAGGTCATTCCATGACGAATCAACCAGTCACCTAACCAGAACATTTCAGATTACAATGAAACTTTCAGGAATCATTTTTCTTGATGATATAAGTGAGAATGTACTTTTAGAAATTTTTCATTTAACTGAATATTAATTTTATAAATTTCTTAAATTTTGTAAAATCAACATTTTAGCTCACATAAACACTTTCAAATTTCTCAAAGTCTATAAAAGATACAGAAGTTTTTGACTCCTCATTTTAAAAAGAAGTTTATATGGTTTAATTTGATATACAGCTTGGTTATATAACGCAAAAGAGTTTTTTTTTTTTTTTTTTTTTTTTTTTTAATGAAATATTTAAATTTTAAATAATTTTTAAATATGTTTTTTTCTTTCTTTCTTTTTTCTTGAAAAAGTAAATAAATAAATAAAATCAAATAAAAACAAATAAATAAATAAAATAATAACAACAATCTTTTATTATTAGTATTTACAGAATTTATCGGGGAAAATAAAGGGCGGTATATAATAGAAAAGATAAAGCTGATTAAAATTTAAGCTTAATTAACATTTATTTGTATTTTATTTATGTAATTCCTTTTACAAGAAAATCTATTTTTTTTTTTTTTTTTATTATGTTAGCCGGAATCACATGATAATATAGTGTAAAAAACAAGGGCTATAAAATACATGGTTCAAAAACTAAAATATTTAATAGATGCTGAGATACAGTAATCTTCAAAATCGTAGCTTTTAAATAATAGCAGATCCACCTGTCCAGGAAAGGACTTATCTGAAGGCAGTGGGAACCTGGACCAGACACAATGCAAGCAGAAAAGAGATGCCATAGATAGCAGGTACCTGAAGCGAGGTTTAGAGCGATTCCAATTTAGGTAATTTTCTTTTAGTTTTTTATTTATAGCGTGATATAAAATATAAATAAATGATTCAATTCTCTTCAAAAATTTATTTGAATTTAGCTACTAGGGAAGCAGGCGTAGCCTGCTACTAAATGAAAAATTTAAATAAATAAAAATAGATAGATTTTCAGTTATAAATTTTTTTGAAATTTTTTTTAAATAGTGTGAGCATGAGTCACAGGCCTGCAAGAAGATAAATTAGACATAATGAATAAATTAGTATGTTGTGGCCATCATAAAACTTTCTTATATGCAAAAGTGCAGTTTTCTATTTTTATTTTATTTATTTTATTTTTTTTTCAAGTTGTAAAATGATATATTAAAATTTAAAAAAGTCAATTTTTGGAAAACGTATATTAACTTAACGTTTGTGGGTTCTCTAAATGCAAAATCAGAATTATTAAAAAAAGAGAAAGAAAGAAAAGAGTCGATCTAAAATGGATGGTAATAAATGAATTTTATTTGTGTCCCTGTAAAAATCTATAAATGCTAGACTCCCTAAAAATCTATACATTTCATGGGACAGTGACTTATAACAATTATATAAATTTTCTGCTCATTCGAATAAGGAATTTAGACGCTATTGCACTTTTAAAAATTTAGGCCCATAGAGCATAATGTTAAAGAATTTTTCTTTGTGTTTCTGTGAAAAAACCATAAATGATACATTCACCAAAATATATATACATTGAAATAATTTATAACCATGAAGTTTATTTAATTAAAACTTTAATAAAACATACAACCTTTTATTACTTCATGTTTTCAAAATTGCCGAACTAGTTTCCTCTGGGGCGCCCCAGCTTGATCACCGGCATCTTGGTGTGTGAAGCCGCTCGAAACATGTTTCTGGTTTCTTCCCTCTTATATACACTCTTCGCCATTGGCGGTTGAGCACAGCCCCATCGTTGCCATTGCAGCAATTGGAACTTGTTAAAATTTCTACGGATTCTCTTACGGATATTAATATATATAGTTTGTGCCACGGGGATCCATAACATGTGTATAAAATTTTAGCTCATTCTAATAAGGCATTTAGACGCTTTTGCACAAGTGCTAGATTCACCAAAATCAATAGGATTCGTTCTATGGTAACTTATAACATGTGTACTACTTTCAGCTCATTCAAACAAAGCGCTTAGGCGCTATTGTGTTCACTCACATACATCTTTGTAAAAATAGTAAATATGTATTCAGAGGACCTCAAAATATGTGGAAACACAAAGATCTCAAACTCGGATTTTTGACATGATTGCAATACTTTTCTCACTGTTCGAAAAGTAAGAAGTATGTTTTTTGGTAAAGTTACAAAAAATATATTAAACAATATGACATAAGCTAATTAAATTGATTTTTTAAAATTAAATTTTCTGTTATTTTCAACTGAAAATTTCGTTATTAAAAAAAGGGAGGTAAGAAAAGGAAAGAGGAAAAAAAAAAAAGAAACCTTAAAAATGGCCAAATCTGAATTTGCAGCAAACAGCATTAAAAAAAAAAAAATTGGGGGGGGGGGAGTTGAACTTCAGATATTAAGAACTTTGTATTTTTATTATCATTAAAAATCATAAGAATGGAATAATTATTTCGTGTTACAATCATCAGAAAATTTTAAAAAAAGAAAAAAGAAAGAAAAGCAAAAGTAGGTACGAATGTAGCGTGAAAGCGACAAGTCCGAAGCAATATTTTCTTTGGATTTTTATGTTGTTTCTAGACAAAGAACTCTGCATCGAACAAATTTAAATGCTTTAGCTAAGTTTCTATTTCTTTTCTTTTTTTCTTGTTTTTTTAATGTCCCCATTCAATTGTTTAGTAAGAAGAAACACGGTCGAATATCCCTAATGAGCAATATTTTAAACATTTTTATGCACTTAGTATTAGCTCACTTTGAAAATGTTCAGAACATTATATGGATTTTTATAATTCTCAGTTAAAACTGTGTCCTAGACTGTTGAAACTTTTTGCAATGCGAAAAGAATGCTGAAGATAAAATTGTTATCCCCCTTCAGTTCCGCCAGAATTTAAATTTATAAAGATTAGGTAAATATACATAGGATAAAAATTTATTAATTAATGGGGAGGAGGGGATCTTTAGATTTATTTTAAACTAGCAGGCGACGCCCGCTTCGCTGGTCCCTATTTTTAAATGAATCACTATAATGAATTCTCAAAATTGCATTAATTTTTATCACGTGAAAAAAAAGAGAAACAAAATCTGATTAGGAAAAATGTCGCACCGGGTTCTCACTGCCTTCGGAAAAAATTCCCAATCTAACTCTTATTTCTATTATTTTTCCCCTTCGCCCCCCCCCCCTCCCGTCTATCCCAATAATTTTACAAATTCGAAAATATCCGCAATCGATTTGTAAGTATCAAAAACCTCTAAGAACCAGTTTTGAACGATCTATCTCTATTTTTATTTTTTTGCCCCACCGCTCCCCCCTTCCCGCCCCTTTAAAATTTTGAAAATATCCGCAATCGATTTGTAGGTATCGAAAACCTCTGTGTATTGATTTTGAATGATCTAACTCTATTTTATTTTTTTTGCCCCTCCGCCCCCTCCCTTCTCGGCCCTCCTAAAAAGTTTACACTTTCGAAAATATCCCCATTCGACTTGCAGGCCTCTAAAACCTATCTGTACCAATTTTGAACGGCCTAACTGTATTTCTATTAGTTTTTCCCCGTAGCCCCCCCTTCCCGCCCCTCCTAATAATTTTACATATTCGAAAATATCCGCAATCGATTTGTAAGTATCGAAAACCTCTATATACCAATTTTGAACGATCTAACTCCATTTTTATTTTTTTGCCTCCCCTCTCCCTCCCCCCTTCACGCCCCTCCTAATAACTTGACACTTTCGAAAATATCCCCATTCGACTTGCAGGCCTTTAAAACCTATCTGTACCAATTTTGAACGGCCTAACTGTATTTCTATTTGTTTTTGCCCATAGCCCCCCCCCCCTTACCGCCCTACCATCCTTCCCGCCCCTCCTAATAATTTTTAAAATTCGAAAATATCCGCAATCGATTTGTAAGTATCGATAACCTCTATATACCAATTTTGAACGATAACACTATTTTTATTTTTTGCCCCCCCCCCCACCCTCGCCCCTCCCCCCTTCACGCCCCTCCTAATAACTTAACACTTTTTAAAATATCCCCATTTGACTTGCAGGCCTTTAAAACCTGTCTGTACTAATTTTGAATGGCCTAACTGTATTTCCATTTGTATTTGCCCCATAGCCCCCCCCCCCCCTGTTGCCCCACCTGGGGGCTGAATTTCTAAAATTCCAGAAATTGTTTTTTTAGATATTTTTATTAGCTATATTTTCGAGCAAAAATTTCACGTGTATCTATTTTTTTTGTTTGAGATACATAGGATTATGCAAAATCACGTTTTACGCATGTAAAATCACGTTTTGCCCCCCTGTCCCCCTTGGGGACCGAATTTTGAAAATTCCAGAAATTGGTTTTTAGACATTTGTGTTAGCTATATTTTAAAGGAAAAATTTTACGGATATCTGTTTTTTTGTTTGAGATATATAGGATTATGCGAAATCTCGTTTTACGCGTGTGAAATCACATTTTTGTTATAACTTATTTTTCCAAAAAATAATATTTTTAATATTAACTAGATTATAGAGTTTAGATTTGATATTTTTGATATTATAGTATGCTTTTTGAGTTTAATTCTTTTATATAGGTAGTTAATATATTTTAATCTTGAACAATTGTTTTGTGTTCTGTTGGTTTCTTCCACTGAACTGGAAGAAACCCAACCCTGCTTTAACTTCATATTATAATTCAAAATTGATTCTTTATCGCTCTTTAAACCTCGTTTCCTTGGGGAACAGGAGGTGGAAGGAGAGAGAAAATAAATAAATAAAAAAGGCATTGTAATTTTTCATCTGTAACTCCTCATCTCTAATTTATTCATGCAAACGTTTGATTCTCCAAAGAAAGAGTTTCGATTTGTAAGTATCGATAACCTCTATATACCAATTTTGAACGATAACACTATTTTTATTTTTTGCCCCCCCCCCCCCCCACCCTCGCCCCTCCCCCCTTCACGCCCCTCCTAATAACTTAACACTTTTTAAAATATCCCCATTTGACTTGCAGGCCTTTAAAACCTGTCTGTACTAATTTTGAATGGCCTAACTGTATTTCCATTTGTATTTGCCCCATAGCCCCCCCCCCTTGTTGCCCCACCTGGGGGCTGAATTTCTAAAATTCCAGAAATTGTTTTTTTAGATATTTTTATTAGCTATATTTTCGAGCAAAAATTTCACGTGTATCTATTTTTTTTGTTTGAGATACATAGGATTATGCAAAATCACGTTTTACGCATGTAAAATCACGTTTTGCCCCCCTGTCCCCCTTGGGGACCGAATTTTGAAAATTCCAGAAATTGGTTTTTAGACATTTGTGTTAGCTATATTTTAAAGGAAAAATTTTACGGATATCTGTTTTTTTGTTTGAGATATATAGGATTATGCGAAATCTCGTTTTACGCGTGTGAAATCACATTTTTGTG